>VMDO01015020.1:0-52536 GCA_007922755.1 Pedetes capensis | reverse complement strand
CAGGGAAGGGGCTAATATTCCAGAATATGTAAAGAATTCCTACAACTGAACAATTTAAATAATGGTAATCTAATTTTTAAAACAAGCAAAAGATTTGAATACACATAGTTCCAAGGATGACATACAAATTATCAACCAGTATATGAAATGATATAGGTTACTGATCATTAGAGAAATGAAAATCAAAACCATAATGAAATTTCACTTCATATCCATTAAGATAGCTCCTATCTAAATACAAAACAAAAAGAAACAAAAAATCACAACAGAAGATAAGAACTGTTGGCAAGGAGAGGCAGAGAAATCAGAACCATTATGCTCTAGTGATGGAATTATAAAATGATGTGACCAAAATGGAAAACATAATGGTTGCTCAAAAAATAAAGAATAGAATTGCCCTATGATCTAGTAAGCCCACTTCTGAACACCCTCCCCAAATAATTGAAGGCAGAATCTTCAAGAAATGTTTGCATTCTTACCTTCATAGCAGAACTATACACAATCAAAAAATCAAATGTCCAAAGACACGTGAGTGAATAAATGGAATGTGGTATATTCATATAATGGAATATTATTCAGCCTTAAAAAGGAAGAATATTCTGGTACATACTACAACAGAGATGAATCTCAAAGACATCATGCTAAGTGAAATAAGCCAGATACAAAAGACAAATAGTACATGATTCAATTTATATGAGGCATCTAAAGTAGTCAAATTCATAGAAACAGAAAGAATGGTGGTTACTAAGGACTGGAAGAAAGGGGAAAGGGGAGTTCTTTATTGGATATAAAATTTCAATTTTGCAAGATGAAAAACTTCTGGAGATCTTTTGCACAACAACATGAATATACTTAGAACTACTGAATTGCACACTTTAAAATGGCTGTTAGTATATTTGTGTCATGTTTTTTTTTCTTTTTGACCACATTTAAAAATTAAAAAAAGAAAACATTCTTAGACTGAATGAACACAAAAACAAACAGAAGACTGTACTTGGCCTGCAGATCATAGTATGCTAACCTTTTTCTTTGGCCCAGGCTTAGGAAACTTCTCTCAAGTTCCATGCCTGAGGTATCCTAAATTATAAGAAGCAGGCCCACCTTTGCAGAATATAATAAAACACCTACAGCACCAGTGAGGAAATTACTTTCTTTTCTTCTATAAAAACTGATAGTGGGGACAGTGGTGAAAAGACCAGCAAAGTTGGAATGGGAGCTACTAGGAAGAGAGGGGATAATGGAAGGAAGGATAGTGTGGGCAAACACAGAGGAGAATAATGTGTGAACGGTGAGGAATTTGAGAGCCTATTTAAGGATCAAAAAGGAGTATGGACATTGAAAATCCTTTGTTCACCTCCACTCCAGGATCGTGTTTAGATGAGCACAATTTAATTCGTTCACACATAGTATAAATTTGTTATTAGATGCCGTTGAGATGGGTCCAACTCATAGCGACCCTATGTCCCGCAGAACAAAACATCCCCCAACAATGTGCCATACCTGGCACTACGTCAGTGCTTCTCTGATAGTAATAGGGTTTTCAATGGGTGTTTTGAGATTGTTTGGGAAGTGGGTTGCCAGGTCCTTCTTCCATTTTGGGGAGTTGCTGGGGATCGAACTCAAGGCCTCAGAGTGTACAGAGCAGCACTCTACCCCCTAAGTTAAACCCCAGCCAAGTAGAAACTAAGGCAAGTAGATTCCTCTTGCATTATCTGTCAAAAGGAGAGTGCGAAAAGATCCCCAGTGCCCTTCTCAGCTCTAAAAACCATAAGACTCTAACTAACCAACCTGATAAAAGGCCAATGACTTTATTCTCTCAACGGAATAGCTATAAAGATAGGAGATTTTCTGCGTCACCTATTAGATTGATATTTATTTGTGTACTCTAGGAAGTAGGGATAAAAACTGACATATAGCCTAGAGAGTCCTGCCTAACTCCATTTCCACAGATGATCCCTTTCTTGATACCTGACCTCTCCTTCCCCTGGGAACCTGAGGAAATAGTACAGACAGGGAAGGGAATTAGGAGCATTGTTAGCTCCACTTTCTCAGTATCATAACAGTTAGGTCCTCTTGTTAAAAATCTCCGAAATCTCTTCTGGTTTTTTAACAACAATGGCTGGGGATGTATCTTGTTTAAGAAAAGAATATAAATTTCAGTGTTTTGAAAAACATTCTTATGTGTGACAGCCTTGTCAGAAACAGCAGTGACATTCTTTTAGCTTTAAAAAAAAATCCCTGGCTTTGTCAGTGACAACTCAAGAAAAAACAGTTCAAACAGAGCTTCTTCCTTCCAGTTGTTAACCAGGTTAACCAGATTTCTTACTATTGTAAACCAGTTCACTCACTTCCTTCCTTCCAAAAAGGAAGAGGCTTCCTCATATTTGGTCTCTAGCGTATTGAGGGAGTGCCTTTATTAATGGGGCTACCGCAGTAGCTATCCCATTTGCTTTCCAGTTTGGAGCTGTCCCATGATGTGTTTATTTGAACCACAGCCCCAGAATTGACTTGCTTTTGTTTCTGGCTCAAGGCAACTCTAGTTAGGATGGGAAAGTTCAGCAATACTGTTCAAGTTAAAAACATTGCAGGGATAAAATATGAACCTCAGGACTGCCATGCACAGGTTAGAATTTTCAAATGTGGTACCAATTCTCTAAATATTGTAATATATACATATATATGTGTATATGTATATGTATATATGTATATGTGTTTAAAGTCCAATTCTTTTGGAGATAATTACTGAAATACAATGAAAAGATATGAAATCCTCTGTGTGTGTGTGTGTGTGTGTGTGTGTGTGTGTGTGTGTGTTGAATGGGAGCTAGGTGGGATATGGATGAAACAAGACTGATTATGAGTTGGTAATTGTTCAGACTGCATGATGGACACATGAGAATTCATTATACTATTTTATCTACTTTTGTTTATTTCTGAACATCTTTAATAACAACAAAGTTTAAAGTCAGAACACCTTGAATGTGAATCCCAGCTCCACTTCCTAGCCGTGTGTTGTTTTTAGAGAAGTCAAATCTCTGAGCTTAAATGTCTTCACTGGTAAAATAATGATAATATGAAGATTGAATAAAATTGAGATAGACTAGGGGGATTCACTTCTCCTTGGGGCACTGGGCATGCAGTATTGTTAATATACTGTTAGAATAAATATTAATGATAAGGATTTTCCATTGTTGTAAGTGCTCCTTCTAGTACTTACTGTTCTGCAAGAAAACACTGATGTAGGGGGTTGGAGTCATCTGACTCTCTTAAGGGCAGTTACTTGGCCCTTCCTTGTGGCCCTGGATTCTTTTAGTGAAGGAACTGTTATTCAGCCAAGCCACCCTCACATCATCATCTGCCATTGTGAACACTCCACAGATATCTGAAGGAAGCTACTGAACTGCAAATATTTACTACAATTCCATGTCCTAAAGGTATAGCTCCAGCTGTGGCTGTTTCAAACAGTGTGCAGTTTGCAGTGGATTTTTTTCTTTCTTTTATTGTCACAAAACTTAGTGAACTCTAAATGACCCTGAGCCCAACCCAGGCCAGAGGAAGAGCACTTTACCTGGTGGCCCAACAAAAGTGACTCCTGTGATGGGCGAAAGGGACTGCCATGATGAGTGCAAAACAACAATGTTGTGACTGGTGACAAAATTATATCTATATCTATCTATCTATCTATCTATCTATCTATCTATCTATCTATGAGAAGGGCCTGGCAATCCACTCCCAAGGCAATCCAGAAACCACTGCCATTGAAAACCCTATGAGGGTCGCTATGAGTCGGACACGACTTGACTGCACCTAACAACAACAACAACATATATACATATATATATATACATATATATATATGCACACACACACATACATACACACACACATATATATGACATATACATATATACATATATACATAATATGTATGGCATATACATATATATGATAGCATAGAGATTGTCATGTAGTGAATATTCAGTAGTTATAATCTATTTATTCTCTCCAGCTTTCTGAATCTTATAGTAATTATAGAGACTAGAAAGTTTATGCCCTAAGAAGTTCTTACTGCTAATGTCAAATAGATTTGCAGTACACAAGATGCCTACTGTCATTTTCCAAATGGAAAGCATGGCTGGGAAAGGGGGACTGTGGAGCCAGTGCTGTGATGCACATATATAATCCTAGCAACTCTGGACGCTGAGGTAAGCGGATGGCAAATTTGAGGGGGCAGCCTGTGCAATTTAGTGAGAACCTGTCTCAAAATAAAAAAGGGGCTTGGGTAACAGTTCAGTAGCAGAGCACTTGCATGGCATGAGTGACGCCCTGGGCTCAATCACCTAGTACTTGAAAAGAGGGGGAAGCTGCAAAAACCATTCAAGTGGAAATAATGGAGAACCAGAAAATGAATCCTAAGATACAAGTAACAGGAGCTTTGCATCTCTGAGCCTTCAAAAGTACTTTTGAGAACAAATAAAGCATCTGATATTTCTTTCATACCCTCTTGCCTGTTTTCTTGCCCTTATGCCTCATATAAGATGGGAGAAGTCTGCAACAAAACTTACATTAACTCATAATAAACATTTATCAAATGTTTACTATGTGGCACTATTCTGCAAGGCACTTAGCATACATTGTGTCAATTATCTGGTACAGCCCCATTTTAGATATGAGTAGGTTTGGAGATATGAGGTTTAGAGAAATTAAGTGGTTTTTCCAGGAGTAAGTAGCAGTACTATCCTTCTGAATACATAACTATCAGATTCAGAAACCATGTTCTTAACTTCTAAGTCTTTGCTTCAACTTCATACCTACTATTGGAAGTGGGAGGAGGTCAAGCGGGTTCTGGATAATATTTTCCCATTTTTAAATTATGTTTTTGCAGTGTTGGGGGTTTGAACCAGGGCCCTGAGCACCCTAGGCAAGCACTCTAATACTGAGCTGCACCCTCAGCCCCTTTTTAAATTTTTTATCTTGAGACAGGTTTTTGCTAAGTTGTACAGGCTGCCTCTGGTCTCAAATTCATGAGCCTCCTTCCTTGGCCTCCTGAGTCGCTGGGATTACAGGTATGTGCCATGGTACACAGCTAGATAATATTTTTCTGCTTCTGCATCTCATTGACATCTCAAAGGTTTCTTTTCAGTATGGTTTATTTATTTATTCATTTGTTTACTTAGTGGTTTTTTGTTTTGTTTTGTTTTTGAGACAAGATCTTGCTGTATAACTCTGGCTGGCCTAGAATTCACTATATAGACCAGACTGGCCTAGAACATGTATCGATCTTCCTGGCTCAGCCTCCAGAGTGCTGGGATTATAAGAATATCCCACAACACCCAGTTTAGTATAGTTTATTTCTATTGGTAAAGATGTGACGTGTAAGTAGAAAGGCAGCTTCAGAGATGCAAGGTGTTCCATTGGCTTTCATACTTTCATGAGCTTTAGAGATAAACAGAAAAACTTCGTTTTGCTGTTGGGCCATCAGTGCTTCTGAAGGATATAAGGCCTGTGAAGAGGAGAAAGTTACAGAAGAAAGAGGACGTTCCTGTTTAGGTTCAATACTGAGCACTTGCTACACACAAAGATCCAAAGCAAGAGAAAAACATGGAATCCACAGAGCTCAGTTATAAAGGAGAGGTGGCTGCCAGAGAGGACCTTGGCCAACTCTGAGCCATTACAGGCTTCTTGAGCCCAGCCAATTTACCTGTTTCTCAATAACATCTTTATTTCCTCTTCTATTCTCATCTGAAGCTGTTGTCATTTCCTTCTCTGTCTGGTGACACTGGGGACTGCCTCCAGGTGGTATGACCATACTGGCCCCTGGTGCAGTCCCTATCTCACCATAAGGAAACTCTTCGATTTCCTTTTGCTTGACTTTTTCTTCCTTATTGAGCAGAAAGCATGTTGTCTCTCGCATTTGTCGAACTTCAATTCTTGAAATTCTTTATTGATCAGGAAGCAGCTCAGGGATTGGAGTAAATGACAAGTGCTGTCCCAGAAGCTGTAGTTTCATTATAAAGTAGTGGCACTGGGAGACATCTGGATGTGTAGTATCAGAGCCCCTTTGTCAGGTTCAGCTCAGGCCCGGCAGAGGTCAGAGCCTTGTCCAGACACCAAGTGGGTATCGGGGACCCACTGAACCGGGTTGGTGTTATGGCCAGTGGCGCCAATGAAAGATCTCGGGAGACCTTCAACAGGGAAAACAGGAAAGGAAGGTTTATTGGGTGCTCCCCAAGTGGGGTGCAACAAGCAAGCAACCCCTAAGCAAGTGCTATAAGTGCTGGCTCTAAGCGGGCAGCATGGAATGCTGCAGAGTGAGTGCTGGAACAGCTCAGCCTTAAAGGCACAGCTACAGCAGCCGGTGTTCCGTTGGGCTGGAGGTCAATTGACCTTGACTCTCGCAGTTCACCTTCTCTGCCTCCTTCCTTCCCAGGGATGGGAGGAATTGGGAGGCTCTTTGTGGCTTGATTGTAGCCTTTGGCACTTTGGGGCCCCTGGTCTTGACCGTGTTGGCTTGCTTGAAGAGTCCACTGGAGTAAGGAGTGCTGGTTGAGGTGATGGGGTTCAGTTGGCAGTTGAGGGGTGGTCAGAAGTGGTAGGGGGAAGAGAGAAGTAGTAGGGATGAAGGGTGTCTGGGAACCCTGCTTATATAGGGTCCTGGAGGGGCACGTGACTGGGATTAGCCAATCAGGGCACACACCTGACAATTACTGCAGATAAACTAACATAACTGCCAGGTAGGGACAGTTACCTAACGAAAATGCCAAGAATAGCCAATCAGGATTAAGGTAGTTAAGGCAGGCCAGGCTGGTCAGGCGCCATCTTTGCTCACTCGATGGGAGGGGCAGGTGTGAGTAAGATGTGGCCCTGGGGTCAACTAGGGGTCAGCCCCTCAGACTACTATGAGGGACCCTAGTTATGGGGTTGATTTTTAAAAATCCCCAACACCCCTTCATGCCTCAAAGCCCTCAGAACCTGAAGAATTTTGGCCAATCTGGAATGACTACAGCTTGACTGCTGAAGTTTCATTTGTTTGTTCATTCATTCCTCCCTTCATTCTTCTTTTTTTTTGTTTGTTTGTTTGTTTTGTTTTTACAGTGCTGGGCCATTGAACCCAGGGCCTCATACATGCTATGCACATGCTCTACTACTGAGCTGCACCCCCAGCCCCTTTTTACAATTTTTATTTTGAGATAAGGTCTCACTAAATTGTGCAGGTTGCCTCTGCCCTTGAACTTTGAATCCTCCTGGTTCAGCCTCCCACGTCCCTGGGATTATAGTCATGTGCTATCATGTCCAGCTGTTCCTCCTTTCATTCTTTTAATGCAGAAACATGTCTTAACTGCTTGATAGATATTAGTCCTGGTCCCACTCTCAGGAAGCTCTCATATTGAGAGAAGAGGTAAATGGACAAATAAACAGGCCATCACAATATAGTTAATGTGGTTAGTTCTGTCAAGGAGAAGCAGTGTCAGTAATTAAGAAAGTACACTTTGAAATTGCACAGTCCTGGTTTAAACTTCAGCCTACCACTTATTTGCAGTGTGTCCTTGCCAAGCTATGAAGACTCTTTAGTTAACTCCAGAGCTTGGCAATAATGGGTTATTCTACCTATAGGGGGTGGTAACTGGTACCAGAATAGTACAGAGAGGTAGCAGAACATCTGTATCTGACAACAGGTGCTCCAGGAATGCAGGAAGTTGTGACAAAGCTAACAAGGTAGAATTTTATCCTTAAAAATACTCTCCGGTGAGGGCAGGTAAAAGGCAGGTAGACAGCTGGGGTCAGGGATATTTTCCCACTTTACTGAGAAGCTAGCAACAGGGTGTCTGGGTCAGACTCAGATCTCTAATCTGTAGGGTTTAGGGAGCCCTCAGATCCAGAGCATATATCTGCTGAGTTTACAGAATAAGGGTATGAATTAGGACTTGAAAACAGGGATGGAGGTAAGAATAGACTTTCATCAGAGGATATGGGAAGGACACAAAGCATTACAAGATCCTTAGTGACAATGCTGGAGTTGACAAGTTTGGTAGCCATGAGAATGGCCTCTCAGATCTCTTCAGTGAGAGCAACCAATCTGCTGGTGCATTCTGAAAGCATCATCACATTTGCATTGAGGTCGCACTTCCTATGGATTGTTTTTGTCAGTGAAGGAGCATCACACAGATCCTAGACAGGTCTGTTCATGGGAGCCACGGTACTCTTGGCTAGTGACTGTCTCCAGAACTCAACCACCTTGCTAAACCTTCCTTAGAAGTACATAGCAGGCCTAGATCCCTCCTCTCTTCCTTCTCTCCTTCCTTTCTTCCCTCTCTCCTTTCATCCCTATCTCTCCTTCACTCAGGATCAGACCTACATTGCATTGCAAGCAGATGATTCTCCTAGACTCTCCTGTTTCCCTCCCCACTTTCTATCACACGGATTTCCTCTAATAAATTTTTTGTGCTTTTAATCTGACTATTTTGACTGCTTCTTGGAGAACCTAGAATAATATAGGGGTCACCTACATGTGTAGTTTAAGAAATCCCAGATTAAAGGATAAAGACTTCCAATAACAAAGATTTCATTGGACATTGAGTGTAAGAGTTTTCATATTTGATTCTATAAAAAACAGATTCAATGGGTAGACCTAATGGGCCAGGCTCTAGGAATACAGTAATTAATGAGATGAATAAGACACTTTCACAAAATGTATCAAGCAAGACTAAAGAAATTAAACAAGAAATTGAGCTGGGTATGGTGGTGCACGTCTGTAATCCCAGCACTCAGTGGGCTGGGCCAGGAGAATCATGAGTTTGAAGCCAACTTGGGCTATATAGCAAGACTCTCTTACAGAAAAAGAAGACGCAGAAATTGAGAAAAAAAATTTTTTTAATTTTAAGCTAATGATATAGCTCATGCCCTTTACTATGGTGTACAAACCTTCATAATCTGACCCTGACCTGTCTTTGTATCCCTTTTCTCACCATATCCCTTTTTGAACTCTGTATCAGCCAGCAACAAATGCTTGCAGTTCCCAGAAACTTCCATTTCATTTCTTATTCTGGACATTTGCCAAATCTATCCTTCACTGACTGGCCCCAGTTCATACCTTTACACCACATTTAGCTGAGGCATCCCTGTTTGAGAAGTCTTCCATGAACACTGAAGTTGCTCGTTCTTTCCATCTCTTGCTCTCTCTCTCTCCCCTCTCTCATAACACCTTCTTTTGTTTTTGTGGTACATGGAGGTGTTGAATCCAGGGACTCACACATGTTTTGCTAGTGCTCTACACTGGGCTTCATCCAGAGCCCATTTGTTTAATTTTTTTATCTTGAGACAGGGTCTTGCTAAATTATATAGGCCAGATCTGGCCTCGAACCTGCAATCCTCCTACAACAGCCTCCCTAGTCCCTGGGATTAAAGGCACATACCACCTTGCCTAGCTCTCATAGCACCTTCTACTATGATCATAGATTTCATTCAAAACAAGTAAGTGGAAAACTACAGACAAGCAAATATTATTTTGGGCACAAGAAACATGCATTCGTTCTTTCCAAATCTGTTGGCTTATTTTTAAGAAATTGTATTTCCATTCTTAATACTCAAGCCAAACTTGATTGTGCGTCATTGGAGAGGCTGCTGCCTACTTGATATCTGTTCTCCTCTGCCTCCTCATTGTCATAATGTCCCCGGTTAAAAATATCTGTGCTGCCTAGTCTTTCTTGCAGATAGAGATGGACAATGAGACACAAGCAGAAGTCATGGGGTGGGGTTTCTGGGAAACCCTTTTTGCCTTTTGACTCTGTCTACTACCCACTGGCTGGTATTTGAATGTGATTCTTAAAGTTCCAGCAGACATCTTGGGTCTGTGAGGGAAAGGTCAAGAGAATGACAAACAGCCCTGACATTCTGGAGCTGTTAAACCAACACCAGCGACCGCCTACCTTTCGACTTCTCATTACATGAGTCAAATAAACCCTCATGTGTTCCAGCCACTGTAAAAAAAAATTCTTTTACTCACAGATTAGTGGAATTCTTAACTGATCTGCTTCACCAAGTTGTCCTCTCCTCTGTAGCTGTACTCACTCCTAGAATGTTTTGATTCCTCTCCACCATCCTTCCTATATATCTCTGTTTACCAAACCATGTCCATAATGGAAGACCTAAGTCTAATGACACCTACTTTATGGGGTTTTATTTTATTCCCTCCCAATCTATATGTGCTATTTCCCTCTTGTCATTCATCTGTACTGTACTGTAGCCTGACCTTTACTGTGAAACATACTTATAATATTCTGCCTTATATAATAGGCCTAATTACCCTTATTTAAGTTGCAAATTTATTTGTATTTTCTGCAATAAATAGCAGAGATGTACATAGCAGATATTTAACAAATCCTTTTTGAATGAAATATCAACTTAGAATATGAACATAACTTCTCTTTACACACATAAAGATACGCACTGTTAATGACTGACTACGGTGTCTTTAAGAGTGAAATTGGATGGGATGCAAGCAAAGAAACAGAAAAAATATGCCTCGAAATGATATCTTCTTTATTTGGAAAATAAAATTATTCACTTGACAATGGGAGGCTTCTGTTTAATTTTAGATTGAACATTCTTTCACTTCAACATTTATCTTTCAAATGTCTCCACTATGAGGTCATAGTGCTAAGAGCAGGGTTGTATCAAGATGGATGAGGGTTTAAACTGGGAATGTTAAGATGAGAGCCAAAATACAGAGGTTATGAAAAGCCCAGGTGATTGTGATAAGATCCTGAACTAAGTTGAAGACAAGGAAAATGGAGAGGAGAAACAAGCCTGTCCTATTTAGCACAGACTCTGAGAACACGTATGTAAAGCTTATTTAAAAGTCTACCATTCAAGCTCATATCAGATACTTGGATTTAACTGAATATTACATGTCTAAAAAATCATAGAGACACACTTTGGAAATCAATAAGGAGATACTTCAGAAAACTAAAGATAGAACTGCCATATGACACAGCTATACCATTACTGCCTACACCCATAACCCTGTGGCATCTGATCCCCTCAGAGCTCAAAAGCTAAGCAGGGTCAAGCCAGGTTAGTACTTGAATGGGAGACCACCTGGGAACACCAGGCACTGTAGGCTTGGGAGAAGGGCCTGGTAGCCCACTCCCAAAAAATAATCTGCCATTGAAAACCCCATGACTGGCAGAGAAGCAGTAGCAATACTGTTTCACCTGTTGGGCGTAGGGTTGCTATGAGTTGGATGCCGATTTGATGGCACCTAACAACAACAGCACCATTACTGGGAATATACCCAAAGTGAGGTAGTCATCAAACCACAGGGACACCTGCATCTCCATATTCAATGCAACACTTTTCACAATAGCAAGGATATGGAACAAACCAAGGTGCCCATCAACAGAAGAATGGAAAAAAAACAAACAAACTATGGTATATACACACAATGGAATACTGCCCAGCAATAAAAAATGAAATAATGTCATTTGTAGCAAAATGGATGGAACTGGGGAATATCATGTTAAGCCAACAAACACAAGCTCAAAAATAGCAATATGGTATGTTCTCATTCATATGTGGGAAATGAATCATACTTAAAGGAAGAAAAAACCCTATACATAAATTGATATATAAAAATGCACAATTAAACTTAGTGTAGAGGGAACAGTATAAAGAGTAGAAAGAAGAAAGGAGGAAACTAGCCAAGGGCAGCAAAGATTGGGAAATATGGGATGGGGAGGAGGGTCAATGTGGAGGGATGAATGAGGAGAGGATGATCTAAATGTAAACAGTGCAACTTCATGAGCATATTGGAAAAATAGGGGAATATAATTCAAATAAGCATTTGAGTTTCACTACATATTAGACATGTTAGTTGTTGTTGTTAGGTGCCGTCGAGTCGGTATCCGACTCATAGCGACCCTCATAGGGTTTTCAATGCCTGTTTCGGGATTGCCTTGGGAGTGGATTGCCAGGCCCTTCTCCCATTTTTGCGGTGCTGGGAATTGAACTCAGGACCTTAGAGACTGCAGCGCAGCGCTCTACCCACTGAGCTAAATCCCAGCCCACATATTAGACATAAAGCTCCATAAATTTTGTGGGTTGATGAAAGTGTTGCCAGAAGTGATGTAAATGATGCATAATGGAAAAAGCCAATGCTGTGTTACTCTGTACCCCATCATCATTTACTAATAAAGGGAAAAAAAACCATACAATGAGAGAGAAATAGCCAATAGTCCATGTACTAGAGGATACGTTGATGAACCTTAATGAGTACTAAGAAGTCTGTAAAAAAAATGAGATAAACAGCTGAAGAGAGCTGATTAGAAAGATCCTTGCACAAGAAGAAAATATTCTTCTCTCTGCAAACATAGCATTTTGTTCATGTCTACTCTAGCCTTAATCACATTAGATTATAATCCTTTATATACATTTCTGCCAAAATTTTGAAGACAAGGATCACATATTAGTTATTGTTGTGCCCACTGAGCACTATGCCTGACTATAGCAAATTCTCAGTAAATGATTGCTGATTATCATTTTTCTTGACTTTCTGCAACACTTAAAATTATTGACCATAGGGGTTTGGAATGTAGGTCAGTGGTAGATCACTTGTGTAGCCTGACGTCCTTTTTTCCATCCCCAGCACTGAAAAAAAAATTGACCTTGGCCTTCTTGAAACACATTCCCTCTTTGCTTTTATGACACTGGATTCTCTCAGTTCTTCTTTTTCCTTCCTAATAAGTCATTTTCAGTTTTGTTTTTTCCCTGAGTCCTCTTCCTTCCAACTATTTTTTCTCCTTTCATTTATATTAAATTCTGAAAAAAATTAGCACATCATTTATTTGAATATATCTTTAACATTATTTCTACTCTTTGCTTCTAAAAATTCGACTAGATGTATTTTAGACCTTCTTATTCCATCCTCAATGTCTCCTAATCTGTATTGGATTTTTTATATATATCTTTGTCTTTGTGCTACTTACTGGGTAATATCATTTGACCCATTTTCCAATTCCCAAATTCTCTTCAGCTCTCTGTTTAACCCATCTGCAGAGGTTTTATTTTGCACTTAAATTATTATATTATTTTCACATCTCAAAGTTCCCATTGGATCTTTTTTTCCAGTCCATCTGTTCAGTTTTCATAGTTTCTCTTTTCTTAATCATCCTTTAATTCCTTTTTTAATTTTAGCCTATCAAATATACTTATTTTATTTCCAATATCCAATCATTCTCATCTTTGTGAGTCTTTTTCTGCAGACTTCTATTCATAATGGCTTATTTCTTTACAGATTTAGGGATTTTTTTTTTCATTGTGAGCTCATGCTCTTTGAAATCTTATCTGCAAGAATTCTCCGAGGCAATTTAAAAATTATTCCAGAGGAAATTTTCATTCACTATTGCAATGTGCCTAGGGGTGTTATTAACCAAGGACCACCGTAAACTAATTTTTCTGCTTGGTGGTTTTGAAGTCATAGAGTATTCTGCTCCTCAAAGTCCTTGAGTGTGGGCATGTGGTTAGGAATTCTCAGGGGAAATAATTTTCCCCACATTCTCCTGACTAATTCTAAGGCAGGTAAGTACCTCTATGAACAGACAGGGTATTTTCCAGGCCACTCATTGAGGTAGTCGCCATTAGAGGATTTTGGCTCTATGACTGGGTCTCCAGTCAGCCTCAATGCCTTGCTTGGATCCCAGCCTGATCTCCTGCCTTGGTCTTGCCACAAAGTCCTTTAATACTGACTCTAGTCCACTAGGGATAAGCAGATACTCCCAGGACAAACTGGCTTGATTACCTCCAGAAAAAAAGGCTTTAGTATGTGGTTTCTATTGTTTCTTTTAAGTTCAGCTCAGCTCCACTTTCAAAACAACTTTTTAAATTAATATTCTATCCAGCTTTTTAGGCATTCTTTCTTGGAAAAGGTTTCTCCACAAATCTATCCTATTGCCTGAAATAGAAAATGCTCTTTAACTTTATGATATTTTACTGAGTAGTTTCATCCTGTTTAGATTGTGTTCTCTCTCCAAATGATGATCAATGTTATCTTTTTACCTTTTCCCTGCACTTCAGATTTGACAAACAACTGCCCATATGAATCACTCAATTCTTGGGCTACCCCTTCACATTTCCTCTGTATCCTTTGCCCATTGTCTTGGTCAGGAACACAACAATCTACCTATTCAATCAGGCTAGAAGTGTTGATATCCTTTTTAGCTCTCTCTCTCTCTCTCTCTCTCTCTCTCTCTCTCTCTCTCTCTCTCTTTCTCTCTCTCTCTCATTCATTCATTCTCTCTCTGTCTCTTTCTGTCTCTCTCTCAATCTCTCTCTCTCTCTCTCTCTCACACACACACACACACACACACACACACAAACACACACATTCTGTCAGTTATCAATTCCTGTCGTTACCAACTATGAAATTGTTTGTGGTTGACTGCTTCTTCTCCATTCTCCACTAAAAAGCTCTGGTTAAGTCTCTTACCCATTCCTCACCTAGACGATATCCCTGTGTACACAACCGGCCTTTGGCAACTGGCCTTTGGTCCCTAATCTATCTGATACTCATTTCATTATTGAACCTGGAACCAGAATTCTCTCTCCAAATCTCAGATCTGATCATGTCACTTGACTGCACAAAACCCCTTATTGATTTCCCATTGCTTATTACAGAAAGAAAAAAATTCTAACGACTTGGTATTCAAAGTACATGGCAGTGGGGTCCCAGTCTTCACAGCCTTTCCATTGTGACCCCTTATTCTATGATACATTCAATGCTCCAGTTACACTGTCATCTTGCAATTTAACTCATTAACCTGAAAAAACCTTTCCCTTATCTCCATCTGCCAAAATTTTGGTTATCCTTTAAGGTCCAGTTCAATTTCTGCTCTCTTCATAAAGTCTCAGAAATTCATTACTACCTAATCTGTACTCCTATCACAATTTGCTTCTATCTTTTATAGAACTTACCATATTGTGCATTTTTATCAGAAGTCATTTATTATGATTTTTCCCCTACCAGACTCCAAGTCCTTGAAGGCATTAGACTATAGTGATTACATGATTGGCTTTGGAGTCAGACTATGCTTAAACCTCAATCTCAACTTTGCACTTAACTTCTTTGAGTCTGTTTCCTCATTTACAAAAGGGAGTACACAGGAGTATTGTAAAGTTTAAATTATCTAACTCATACACAGCCATTAGCATCAGGTTTGGCACACAGTAACTGCTCAATAACTATTCATTGCTTTTATTAAAGGCAGGTGCTACAGCTTGTTCTTCTTTGTGTCTCTTCAACATTTCCTCCAGCACCCTCCTTCTCATTCCAGGGCTGAGCCCAGTGCCTAGCACAAACTAAGTAATCTCTAAATTCTTCTTGAGTGAATGCTGAAAACATCACACAGTTTTCATATAAAACATTTAATTCAGTCTGGGTAGAAACAGTTCACATTTGTGTGAGACACCAACAGACAAGTGCTTTGGGACTGTCCTAGCGAGATATATCAATGGAACATCCTGTCTGAGCACCAAAAAGCAGCCCCTTTCAGTATTGTCTGGACAAGCTGACATTACTGGGAGTGGTGAAAGAGAAAGAGGAGGTTTCATATCCTAAGGAAGTGTTTGGAAATTAATGAGAAATGTAGGCTGAGAAAATGACCCTGCTCTTTGAAAACCAAAGGCAACTAGTGAATGTGAGGCTTACAAACAGCCAAGGCTACGTATGAGCAACCAGGCCAGAGTTTTGCAAAATCTTTTTCTGGCCTGTGGTGAATTTTTAATCAAACCCACTCAGCATTTTGTTCTCTATAGACACAGCACATTTTTTCTCTAAATCCTCACTCTCAGCATGCTTACTAACCAACATTCCTGATAAAAACCAGTGAAACCAAATGAATTATTTGGGGGTTAGATATGAAGTTGGTCTTTCCACCATTTCTTGTTTCAGCACCAAAAATGTTTATCTTTAATCTGTACTTATTACTTCACATTCTTAAAAACCACCAATATTCCAAAATTATGACTGTTTGCCTTGATTCCATAATTGTTTCTGTTCTACTTTAAAAATTAATACATGATATTTTATGGCATAACTATTCTGATATTATCAGTAGGATTCTCATAAAAATGAAAGATTCCAAAGCCTTTTTTTTTTTTTTTGCAGTACTGTGGAGTTGAACTCAGGTCCTCTTGCATACTTTGCAAGTGCTCTACCATTGAGCTGAACCCCCAATCCCTCCCTTTTTTATTTCAAGACAGATTCTAAGATGCAAAAGCTGCCTCTGACATTGAATTTTCAGTCCTGCCTCTGCCTCCTGAATCACTGGAATTACAAGTGTGTGCCAGTGCACCCTGAGAAACTTTGCAACTACTGTTTGAACAACATGGACCTTTCTTTCTTTCCAGTATTGGGGATTAAACCTAGGGCCTTGCACTGAGCTACATCCCCAGCCTAAAGCCCACTTTTTAAAGATTATTCCTAGCCAGGCACAGTGGTATATACATGTAATTCCAGTGACTCAGGAAGAAGAGGCAGTAGGATTGCAGGTTCAAGGCCAGAGTTAGCCTGGATAATTTAGCAAGATCCTATCTCAAGATAAAAGGGTGAAAAATAGGCTAGGGAATAACTCAGTGGTAGCGCACTTGCAAAGCATGTATGAGGCCCTGGGTTCAAACCCGAAGTAATGCAAATATAAATAAATAAATAAAAATAGTTAAATAAATAAGTAAGTAAATAGGCTGATGGTGAACCTCAGTAGTAGGGGGTTTGTACAATATGCTCAAGGCCCTAGGTTCAACACTGCAGTACTGAAAAACAAAGAAACTCTTCCTGAGTTATGTCTTCCGTAGCTACAAATCCATCAAAATGCTCAAGAAATCTGTATGTTTCCAAGTGTTTTTCTTTTTTCTTCTTTTCCAAGCTTAGTTTTCCTGTGAATTTAAGATTTAGACACTCACTGCTTTAAGCTAACTATTTTAGGAATATTGAGGTTTATCATTCAGAGGTGATAAAAATGTATTTTTCTTTAATTTCACAATGTGAACAACTTAATGATATTTCTGAGATCCCATTATTTCTGAGTAAAGATATAGAGAACAGCCCTACTACACGATACACTTCAGATGACCTTCTGCACAGCCCCTCCCCACAACAATAAATTCAATTAAAAGACTTTGTAATTGAAGCCAAAGCTTATACAAGGCTAGCTGACTGATCTTTATTTGTATATTTAACCCTTGATTCTTAACAAGTTCCTTCCATTGGAAAAATCACTGGCCTGGGATATAATCAATTTTATTCAGTTCTATCCCCTGACAGTTTTTCTTTCATAGCATCTACCCTACCTCCCCAATATCCTTTTTGCTCTCAGCCAGCTGTCAAATAATCACTGACAAGGTCTTAGATGATAAGGTTTAAGCCAGGAGAGACAGACAGATAAAGTGATTAGTGTGATATTTTGAAAATAGAAGGCACCCATTAGGCAATAGGCATTATAATTATTAATACTATATCAGAATTGGAACTCTATTACTGATAGTGGACCTTGAGATATAGAAATATATTTAATTCTAAGACTATCCTCTCAGACATCTTCTTGCAGTCTGTGCAAAGTAGTCTTACTCTGCTGAGAGAAATACTAGATAACTTTATTTTCCTACTTTGCATCTCCTACACCTAGTCCTGCAAACCTAAGATCTTTCAGATATGTTCTTGTTGTCAGGTGCCGTCGAGTCGGTATCCGACTCATAGCAACCCTCATAGGATTTTCAATGGCTGACTGTTTTGGGATTGCCTTGGGAGTGGATTGCCAGGCCCTTATCCCATTTTTGTGGTGCTGGGAATTGAACTCGGGACCTCAGAGACTGCAGCACAGTGCTCTACCAGCTGAGCTAAATCCCAGCCCCTTTCAGATATACCAAAGTTTTATTCAACTATTTTAAACATTCACAAGCCACTTAAAATAGTTAAGTGTTAAGTGAATATTTGTCAAGAATGGTGTAATTTGCAACTTTATTGGATTTGATGCAAACATTTTTCTTCTATTGAATTTGTTTTCCCTTTCCTGACCTGCATCCTCTGCGGAAAACCTCAACCCCAACTTCACTGACAAAATTATGGCAATCCACTATGAGCTGCTTCTGCTACCAACATCTCATCTTCTTTCTCAACTCCCTTTCTCCTCTTATCCTTTTCTTGTTAAGGAAGGGTCTCTTCTCTAGGAGTCTTCGCACTCTGCTGCCTAGTTTCCTGAAAGGCCTTGCTGTAGTGGTTATCGATTCCTTAGCCATGTTTTCGCTATGTTACTCTCCATCAGCTCCTTCTTTCTCCACCATCAAGAAACATGGGTTTCCCCCTATCCAGAAAAGCCCTTGGCCACTAACTTTTGAAATTGCAGACCTTTTTCTTCTCTGATCTCCACAACATTTCCTTTTGTTTCTTTTGTGGGCTCCCTTTTATTTTCCTAGTCCTTAAATATTTGTATTACTCAATGCTCTGTCTTCAGACAGCTTCTCTTCTCACTCATCAATACTGTCCCCACCTTCACTCAAGGAAATAACCATTTTCTCCTATGGATTCAATTACCAACCATTTGTTGTTGTTGCCAAAATCTCTATACTTTGCATTAAATCTCTTTGGAACTTGAGATGCATTTAGTCAACTGTCTACTATATACCTCCACTGGGATATGCAGTAGGTACTTCAAAGTCACCATATACAAAACTGAACTCACCATATTCTATTCTCAATACTACTCTGAGCATGGTGGCACATGCCTATAATCCCAGCACACAGGAGGCTGATCCAGGAAGATTAGGAGTTCAAGGCCAGGATGAGTCACATAGCAAGACCTTGTCTCCAATAAAAAAAAAAAAGCCAAAACACAAATAAAAACAAAAAACTACTCTTTGAACTATATTTCCTAACTTAGCATCTACTCACTTGTCCAAGCCAAAAATCTTGATATCATTTTTGACTGTTCTCTCTGCCATAAACTCCCACTACCAAATAATTAGCAGGAACTATCAATTCTCCCTCCTACATATCTACTGAGTCTACTCAACTCCTTTTCATCTCTACTGAAATCATAATCTTGCTCCTGAACTACTTCAACAGACTCATAACTCATCAACTTGACCTTGCTTTGCCCCATCCATGTGCAGTCAGCCAGAGGGAGCTTTCTAAAGCACAAACCTGATTATATCAGTCTCCTGCTTAAACCCTTCAGCAGCTTCCCAATGCCAACTTGGATTGAATTCAAAGTCCTTGACCTGGCTCTGTGAGATTCTTCATTAGCTGACCCCAGTTTACCTCTCCAATAATATCTCTACAAAATCACTCAGTGAGACCATTGTTTCTTTCAGCTGCTTGAGTGATCTTGCTTTCTTTTCTCTCGGTCGCCCTCACACAATATGTTCTGCTTGGGGAACCCCCTTTGCCTCTTTTGGTTAATCTCAACTGAGCCTGTGGGTTCTAGTCTAAACATCACTTCCTTTGAAAAGTCTTTCATACCCCTCAAGTCTTGGATAGGTGTCCCTCCTTAGGCATTACATTAGTGCCCTAGGTCTCCCCTATATTAGTATTTACCCATTTGCCTTGTAACTAATAATTTACTTGTCTATCTTCTATACTAGAACACAATCTCCATGAAGGTGTTTCCAGCCCTCCAAAGGCAAGTATATAATAGGTTTTCAAGAAATATTTGTGGTATAGAACTGAATTAAATGCCACCAAATTTTATTGCCAAACGCAAGGCTTTTCTTCTCATTTTTATTCTTAAATACTCTTTTGTTTTCAGAGAGTACACTGTGTGCAATTTTTCTACTTTTTTGGGAGTTTCTAGTTCTTTTGCTTGCTGAGCCTTTCCTGTCTCTTAAATTGGAACATTCCTCAAAGACTGTTCTTCACTCTTTTTTATTTTCTTTCCATACTCATTGTCTAGAACGTAACAGACATTCAAAAGTGTTCATCTCCTTCTATCTCCTATTCTCCTTATAACTTCAAATGTTTCCCAGATTCATGTTTCAATTGGATCAATGCAATGGAGTACTGCTCCCCTGATGCCTCAAATAAACTATAAGTAAAACACATGGCCCTCAAGGATCTCTGTTCAATTCATTCTTGCAACATAGCTTCTGTATTTGTCAAATTGTACTGAAGAGTCTGTTAATCAATGCAGCCCCATCCATGAGACATCTCTAGCTCTGATATGTTATATTCAGTATACAATTTTTCACCAAAGTACACATTGTCCTTTGAAATGTATCTCATGTATTGAGTGCTTTCTCTTTTATCCTTACATTTCCATGTCTTCACATTTTTACCCTTAGATTACTGTAACAGAATTCTTCTCGCTGGACCTTTGTGACCTCAGTATTCATCTATGTACAGATCTCTTTTGAGTATTGCTGCCAGATTAATCACTTATAAACACTGCTTTCATGGGCAAGGGATTTTCACAGAGTAGACACAGTAAATACAAGAAAATCAATTCATTCACTTCTCAAGGACTTAAACTGACTACAACTTATCTGCTAAATCCAACCTCTTGTTTCTGACTTTTTTCTTTCTCTCTGGCCCTAACCAACATTTTCAACTTTATACAGCTCTATACTGTTATTCCTTGTGCTGGGATTTAGCTCAGTTGGTAGAACACCGCTCTACAGTCTCTGCAGACCCAGGTTCAATTCCCAGCACTGCAAAAATGGGAAAAGGATGTGACAATCCACTCCCAGGGCAATCCCAAAAGAATCAGCCACTGAAAACCCCATGAGGGTCGCTATGAGTTGGACATGACTCGATGGCATCTAACAACATACTGTTATTCCATGGGTCCTACTTTCCTAATTTACTGTACTTCTTTTTTCCAAAATACAGCCTATCTCATTCTATTTTCCATGTTATCCCCTGTACTTTAAGCAAATCAGATCCCCTATCCATGTTAGAAGCCAAATACTTTTAATATCAAGTTAAAATGTCTATTCTCATACCCATGCAGAAATAATGCTCTTTCTGTGCCTCTGTACCTTATTTTTACTTTGTAGTTAAAATATTCATTACTTTCTTCCTGGTTTCCTAGTAATGCACATGTCTGCACTGTAAGCTCCACAAGGTCGGGGACTTGCACTTGTTCATCCTTACAACCCCTGAAGCATGCAATCCAGTGCCTGGAATGCACATATTAGGCACATGGTAATTATTCCTTAAAGTGACTTGGCCACATCAGCAAGCTCCTTAGCCTCCTTCTCTGTATCCCCACTCTTAGTATTTACTAATTTAATAGTCCACCAGGCAGCTGTCTTTGAACAAATTCCAACTAAACTCACCCAGCTTTGGTGAGAACCTCCCAGTTTCAATACAAGCAACTTCTGCATGTCTGCCTGATTTCCAAAAGTCATTATCATTTCTTTTGTTTATCATATATAACCTTGCTTCTAATTTGTTCCTAAGCATGTGTCCTTCACTCCACATTATGCTAAACCTTTCAGCTCAGCCTTAGTTCATAGTGTTGCTCATGGCAGAAATATTCTTCCCTTTTTCTGATCAAATCCCCTCAAAATTCAAACCCAGATTAAATCTTACTTTATCCATGATGTCATCTTTATTTGAGCCCACATTTATCTCTCCTATGTCTGAGTTACTTTGCCAGAGATAGTGTAATATATTATGACATTCTCAAATTCTTTCCTGCGTATGTCTTTCTTTTCTCAGAAAGAGTATTGGCTTTTTGGGGCAAGGATCATATCTTACTTTCCTTTGATAAAGTGCTACTCATTATTAGACCAGTAAATCAGCAGAGCTGTTTGCTTTCTTATCACTAGTCTCTCTTAAGTTATAAAAAGATCCCCATAGCTTACTTTCACCTGTAAAATAATTATAACCAACTCTAGGAAATACACTAAGGATTAGTTGATATTACTCAAAATGAGAGAGAATTTAAAATCAATTTTCCTGCCAACTAAATTAGTTTATTTGTGGTTAATCTAGCTGGCTATCTAGGAAGTTGGGAGAAAGAGTGAATTAAAAATGGTTGATACTTATGAAACATAGTTGAACAAAGCCCCAATAAATCAAACTTGTTACCACAGTTTTTTTAATTATAGAAAAAAATAAGAACTGGTGACTAAACCCTTCTGAGACCAAAACCTTTATGAATGATATTTGGTCTCATATATATCACTAATTTACTGTAATAAGCATTTAAGGTACTATTTATAAGGTTTAATAACAAAGCATGGTTTGACCCAGAGAGGTGTGTATAAGTGCTACATATGTCACAAGGAAGCAGTGAAAGGTAAAGCTGAACAAAAGGCACAGTGTAGCTTAGCCTTTGTGTGAATTGCACACTGTATTTTCAGAACATGCAAGGAGAAAAAGTCCTGGCAACATTTCCCCTCTTCCCTTATTTCTTTATTTTTAGGTTCATTTCTTGTTCTAAGGAATCAGTTTCTCTCAAGTATTTTGATATTCTTCTAATACAATAAACTACATTTTGATTTTCTCACCATTGCTTTAAACTAAATATAATAAACTATGCTATTGACCATGTCAGAAGATAGATGAGATCAGACATTACATGGAGGTCCAGGTTGCTTCTTACCATCATTTATTTCTACATTTTTATATTAAAGAAAAGTTGCATTCTTTCTTTAGTCTCTGTGTCTGTCTTTTCCAACTGCCTGCCACAGAATACTAACTATTCTATGATCAAAATTCAACCGCAACTATTTAACCCTCACTGGTGCCTAGCCATGCTTTAGTGAGTTATTCAAGTCATCATTTACTTACAGTCCACCAATAGCTACATAAAATGACGTTCAATTAGAAATATTCCCTTCACTTAATAAAGACCTCATTAAAATATAATAAAAACTTAGAAAAAATCCACACAAAAACCTGAAAATGGGTATTCATAACAGAATATTATGATAGAAACACCCTAAATGTCCACCAACTGATAAATGGATAAGCAAAAATGTAGTATGTCGATATGACGAAATATTTGTCACAAAAAAGGGATGAAGTACTGATACATCTACACCTCAGATGATACTCGAAAGCACTTTTAAGTGGAAGAAGCCAAAGACAAAATGTCATAAATATGATGATCTATTCTGTGTCAAATATCCAGAATAGGTAAATCTAAAGACATGGAAAGCAGGTTACTGTTTGCCAGGGAATTGAAGAGTGACTGTTAAATAATATGGATATTCTTTCTGGGCTGATGAAACACTCAAAATGAGATTGTGATGATTACAGAGTAACTTCTGAATACTCTATAAATATTCCTTGAAACCTTGAATTACATATTTTATTTACTTATTTTGTAGTGCTAAAGATTGAACATAGGACATAGAGCACGCTAGGCAAGTACTCTGTCACTGAGCTGCACCTCCAGCACAGAATTACATATTTTAAATGGCTGATTTTGTTGTTGTTATTAGGTGCCACTGAGTAGGGTCTGACTCATAGTGACCCTATGTATAGCAGGACAAAACGCTCCCAAAATTCTGTACCAGGCACAAGATCTTTTTATGTTTAAGCCCATTGTTGCAGACACTATGTCAATCCATCTAACTAAGGATCTTCATTGTTTTCACTGACCTGCCACTTTCCCAAACATAAATCAGTCCCACCTTCATCTTCAATGTAACATCTTTACTTTTCAGCAATTTAAAGAGGTCTTTTGCAACAGCTTTTCCCAGTGCAATGTGTCTTTTGATTTCTTGACTGCTGCTTCCATGGGTGTTGACTGTAGAACCAAGTAAAGTAAACTCTTGAACAACCTCACTTTTCTCCATTTATCATGAAGCTGTGTACTGACGCAGTTGCAAGGATTTTTGTTTTCTTGATGGTGAGGCACAAATCCATACTGACGGCTATGTTGTTTGATCTTCATCAGTAAATATTTCAAATCCTCTTCACTTACAGCAGCAAAGTTGTGTCATCTGCATAATGCAGGTTGTTAATTAATCTTCCTCCAATAATAATGCCACATTCTTCTTCATAAAGTCCAGCTTCTCCAATTATTTGCTCCTCATAGAGATTCAAAAGGTATGGTGAAAGGGCACAATCTTGACATACAACTTTCTTGACTTTAAATCATGCAGTGTTTCCTTGTTTTGAGTCTTTCTCCCATCAAGATGTCACATTCTTCTTCATAAAGTCGAGCTTCTCAGATTATGTGCTCAGCATAGAGATTGAAAAGGCATGGTGCGCCTTACTCATGCCATGGTATTTTCACCACATCATGCAGTTCTGAAAGCTGGACATTGAATAAGGGACACAGGAGAAGTATTGATGCTTTTGAATTATGGTGCTGGAGGAGAATATTGAATATACCATGGGCTGGCAAAAGAACCAATAGATCTGTCCTAGAAGAAGTGAAACCAGAGTGCTCCTTGCAAGCTAGGATGGCTAGAACAAGTCTCACATATTTTGGACAGGTTATCAGGAGGGACCAATCCCGGGAGAAGGACGTCATGTTTGGGACAGTGGCAGGTCAATGAATAAAAGGAAGACCCTCTACTAGATGGATTGACACAGTGTCTTCAACAATGGGCTTGAACATAAAAAAGATGGTATGCATGGCACAGAATTAGGAAGGGTTTTGTTCTGATGTAGATAGGATTGCTATAAGTCAGACTCAACTCAATGACACCTAACAACAACAAAATGGGAAATGTTTTTGTTGGCAACAATTTAAGCTGATTTTGGTGATCTTATTATCAAGAATAACTGAACAAACTGTATTGATCTTTGATGGGTGAATAGACAATGGCCTAATCTTGTTAATCATATAATACCAATTTAGGAAGTAGGTGGTAAATATAGTTTTAAAATGTTATATAGATTTCACATTGGTGGAGTTATTGTGCTGTGAGCTATGTAATACTTGATATGATAAAAATATTAGCTTACTCCTTCATAATTTCCTTTTAAATAAAAATGACATGGGCAGACCATAGTTGAGAACATTTATTCAATATGTGAAAGTTGTTTATTTTCTTCCTAAACAATCTATATGTGAAATTTAAGTGAAATGCAAAATAGGGTTTCATTTAGTGTAGTTACCTGAAAGATGATATGTGAATGATTGTTGTTGTTGTTGTTGTTAGGTGCCGTCGAGTCGGTATCCGACTTGTAGTGACCCTCATAGGGTTTTCAATGGCTGACTGTTTCAGGATTGCCTTGGAAGTGGATTGCCAGGTCCTTCTCCCATTTTTGCGATGCTGGGAATCTAACTCGGGACCTCAGAGACTGCAGTGCAGCACTCTACCAACTGAGCTAAATCCCGGCCCATGTGAATGATTAGAAGCAGCTAATGTTCATATAGTCAATAAAAGGTAATGTCATATTGAGGCTGTTCAAGATTTTGTTCCTTGGTTCTACAATCAACATCAAGAGAAGCAGCAGTCAAAAAATGAAAAGATGCATTGTTTTGGGAAAAGCTGTTACAAAAGACCTCTTTAAAGTGTTGAAAATATGTCACATTGAAGATGAAAGTACCTCTGATTCACACCATGGTATTTTCAGTTGCATCATATGCTTGTGAAAACTGGATAGTGAATAAGGGAGACAGGAAAAGAATTGATGCTTTCAAATTATGAAGATGGACATGAATATAGAATGTACCATGGGCTGCCAAAAAATCAACAGATTTTTCCTAGAAGAAATGCAATCAGAGTGCTCCTTGGAAGCTACGATGGCTAGACTGGGCCTTATGTATTTTATACATGTCATCAGGAGAGTCCAGTCCCTGGAGAAGGATATCATGTTTGAGAGAGTGGCACATCAGTGAAAAAAGAGAAGGCTTTCTACCAGATGTATTGACACAGTGGCTGCAACAATGGGATTAAGCATAAATAAGATAATGTGCATGTCACAGAGTTGGAGAGTGTTTTGCTCTGTTATACATAGGGTCATTATGAGTTGGACCTGATTCAACAGCATTTAACAACAACAACAACATATATCACTGTGACTTTTATGAAAAGATAAGATTCTTAACCTTTTCATTTTTTCAAGTTCAAATAGTTAGCCTATTATTTCATTTCCAGGCTTTTTACTACTCAGAACTATAATCTCTTATCATAGATATAGTTTATGAGTACAGAAAGCTGCATAGTTGCTCCACTTAACTCCTCAAGGCTAGGTTTGTTTGTTGTTAGGTGCCATGAAATTGAGTCTGACTCATAGTGGCCCTCATATGGTTTTCAATGGCTGATTGTTTCGAGATTGTTTCAGGAGTGGACTGCCACAGCCTTCTCCCATTTTTGTGGTGCTGCAAATCTAACTAAGGGCCTCAGAGAGCACAGAGCAGCACTCTACCAAATGAGTTAAACCCCAACCCTCAAGGCCAGGAGCTGCTTCTTATTCATATCATATGATGCCTACTGGTGTGCTTCCTGGCTTTCCAGCTTTCACAAGCATATGATGTAAACAAAAATACCTTGGTGTGAATGAGGTGCACCTTCGTCTTCAATGTGACATCTTTACTTTTCAGCACTTTAAAGAGATCTTTTGCAACAGATTTTCCCAAGGAAATGAGTCTTTTCATTTTTTCACTACTGCTTCTGTTGATGTTGATTGTGCAACCAAGGAAAACAAAATCTTGAACAGCCTCAATCTTTTCCCATTTATCATAAAGTTCCTTACTGATAAAATTGTAAGCATTCTTGCTTTCTTCATGTTGAGGTGCAATCCATACTGAAGGCGGTGTTCTTTCATCTTCATCAGTGTTTTCAAGTCCTCTTCCCTTGCAACATGCAAAGTTTAACACAGATTGTTAATGAGTTTTCCTCCAATCCTGAGGCCACATTCTTCATCAAAAAGTTTGGGTTCTTAAATTATTTTCTCTTCATAGAGATTGAGCAGGTACAGTAGAAGGATGCAGCCCTGACACACACCTTTCTTGAGTTTAAACCAGGCAGAGTTTCCTTGTTTTGTTCAAACAACAGCCTCCTGGTCCATGTGCAGATTCCTCATAAGTACAAATAAGTGCTCTTATACTCCCATTTTTTATAATGTTTCCATAATTTGTTGTGATCCACACAGTACCTTTGTATACTCAGTAAAATATTGATACTATCTTTCCAGTATTTTCTTCTTGCAGCTAATATCCATCTGACATCAGCAATGATGTCACTGGTTCCACACCCTCTTCTGAATCTAGCTTGATTTTCTGGCAGTTCCCTGTCTATATTCTGCTCCAGGTGCTTTTGAATGAAAATTTTACTTGCATGAAATATTGATGATATCATTCAATAATGTCTGCATTGAATTGGAATTCCTTTTCTTAGGAATAGGCACAAATATGGATATCTTCCAGTCAGTTGGGCAGGTAGCTGTTTTGCAAACTATTGGTATAAACAAATTAGAACCTCCAGTGCTACATCTGTTTGTTGAAACATCTCAATTGATATTCCATCAATTCCTGAAACCTTGTGTTTTGCCAATACCTTTAAGGCAGCTTCTAGTTCTTCCTTCAGTACCATTGGTTCCTGATCATATGCTACCTCTTGAAATGGTTGATAATCCACCTATTCTTTTGGGTATAATGACTCTGTGTATTAGTTCTATCATCTGGAAAATAAGGCCTTGATCAAAGAAATGATGCTGGACACTTCACAATAGCAAGGATATGGAATCAACCAAAGTGCCCATCAACAGAAGAATGGATATAAAAACTATGGTACATATACACAATGGAATATTACTCAGCAATCAAAAAAATGAAATAATGCCATTTGCAGCAAAATGGATGGAATTGGAGGAAATTATTTTAAGTGAACGAACAAAAGCTCAGAAAGAGAAATACCACATCTTCTCACTCATATGTGGGAGCTGAATCAAAATTATAAGAAGGAAAAATCCTATGTAGAGGTCAGAACATAATAATAAAAAAAGCTAAGAATGGTATTATTATAGATGGATTAGAAAATTCATGTAATAGTACTGACAATGCAAAAAGAAACTTCACTACAGAAAAAGTTTCTATCTTAAACAGAATTGGAACCCACAGATATATAGAAAAATGTTACCATAAAAAGACAAACAAATGGAAGAGAAGTCTTTGGTGGGGGGTGGGACAGGGGAAGGAAGTGCACAAGAGGGTAAGTGGGAACTTATATGTATTATGTACAACAAAATGCATATATGGAAATGTCACAATAAAAACAAATGATGCTGGAGATTGCATGAGAGAATTCTGTCAGACCAATAATTTTTTATTACAAATACATTTTTTTCACTAATATAAATGGCAGCTCTACACATGGAATTTATGAGATGGGACATGCAGGAACCAAGCTGACTACATATGTGGAAAGAGATGGTGGAAATTCTCAATCTCAGAAGTCAAAACAAGACCAGGTGCTGATTGTGGATCAGACCATCAACTGCTCATACATAGGTACAAACTGAAACTGAAGAAAATTAGAATAAGTGTAAAAGGGCCAAGGAACGACAATGAGTATATCCCACCTGAGTTCAGAGACCATCTCAAGAATAGATTTGCTGCATTACACACTAATGACTGAAGACCAGATAAGTTGTGGCATGATATCAAAGACGTATGCATGAGGGAAGCAGGAGGTTATTAAAAAGGGGAAAAAAAAGACCAAAATACATGTCAAAAGAGACTCTGAACCTTGCCTTCAATGATGAGTAGCTAAAGTAAAAGGACAATATGACATAGTTAAAGAACTAACCAGAGTACAGAAGGGCAGCTTGAGAAGACAAAATAATATATTATAATGACATGTGCAAAGAAATGGAGTTAGAAAATCAAATGGGAGGAGCATGCTCTGTTTTTCCCTAGCTTAAATAATTGAAAAAATAATTCAAGCCTCAAATGGCAATAGTGAAGGATTCTATAGGGGAAGTATTAAACAACACAGGAAATAGTGATATATAGGCTATGATAATAGCATTCAATTCCCAATGCTATGTGGTAAATACTGTTGATTCTTGGATAAACTATTATCATTTTAGTAGGTTACATATGCAGTTTGGTACATGTACTATTACTCTTAGTCTGCATATTTCCTGCATTTTCATGAGTTTAAATTTATAAATCTTAGTATTTTGTTCTTATAATGCTTGTTTAATCACTGAAGGCTAAGAAAAGAAAAAGAAAGAAAATATTATCAAATGTTAAAAGTCCTTACTGGTTCAGTAATTCAAGAAGTATCTGCTGAAAATAACATTGGATAAGATTTTTCATATCCTTGATGCTATTATTAGAAAGAACTTTTATAGATCATAGCACTCTTTGCTTTATGAATGGAATTTTGGCGGTGGCAGTTACTACTGGCTCTCTTTCCCAGAAGTCTAGCAGGCTGCAGACTGAAGTATATTTCACCAGTACTCTTTTCTTCCTTCCCATATCACAGAAATTTTTAGATTCTGTTCTCATATGCATCATAAAATACAGTCTACTGTCAGTTCCTTTTCACTTGTCCCTTGCTGGTAGTAAAGGAGAAAAATTACAAGCAAGATTAGCTAAATTTGCTTAGAAGCTCAATGTTAGTAACCTGACATGGGATCAGACCCTGAGCACGGAAAATCATACATGTGAGAGTACCACAAGTACAGTTTGAAATTGGTCTTAAATAAAGTGGTTAATGGAAATGATTTCTCCCTTAAACACTACGTAGAAAAAAGTTAAAGAAAATATTGCACATAGTAGCATTTGTTATTTGAAACATAAAGTAAATGTTAAACTGTAAGTCTTCAGTATCACCCAAAATATTTGAGAATAAAGACAACATGACTAATTTTTGAAAATCAAAATTCTATTTCCAACTACTTAATCTCCTTTTTAAAAAATATTTTACTTTTAGAGTAATTTTAGGTTCACAAAACCCAAGCAGAAAACAAAAAGTTGCTATGTATCTCCCCATCCCCTCCCATTTATCAACATCTTGCACCAGTCCAGTATATTTGTTACAATCGATATATCTACAATGACACATCCTGATCATCCAGAATTCATAGTGTACATTAGAGTTCACTCTGGGTGCTATACATTCTACACATATTGACAAATATATAGTGACATGCATCCACCATATAATAGCTTAAAAAGCAATTGCCTGGTGTTCTACGTACTCACCTCTTCATCTACATTTTAAAAGCCAAACTGCCCCATGTCAATTATCTGCCTCATCTATGGTTTTACAACCTGAGACTCCTACTATATGGGAAAGAATACTTCTTTCAAAGGGGATATCCTATGTGTTTTCATATGTTTAGGAGCATCCTTGGCCTCTACTCAACAGAAGCGAGAAAGACTGTCATTTTTACCTACTACAAACAAAAATGTCTTCAAACATCCATATGGCCCCTTGGAGCAAGGAGCAAAATTGTACTCTGCTAAGAACCACTGGCCTAATCTAAGATTAACTCCTCTTCCACAAAAATGTGTATATTATTCTATTACAATTTGTATAGTCAGTCATTAAATGCTCATCAAGAAGTATCTATCATGTCTACTATGTGCTAGATGCTATACACTTATACTATACTAGCTAGCCAGGAACTAATGATTTCTGAAAATATTTAAAAATGATAGAGGCTAGGTATGATGGCGCAAACCTGTAATCCCAGCACTTGGGAGACTGAGGCAGAAGGACCAGTCTGATATACATAGGGAGATCATCTCTCAAAAAAATTACTTAACCTATTGGACTTGCTATGCTGGGTTCTTCTTCTACAGTCATACACAAAATATCAACAATGTCCATACAGGGAAATAATGTTAAAAAAATTAGCCAGGGAAGATATACTCTATACAAATCCCCACTTCCACACTATTACCACTACTACTTTCCTATGATAACAAGGCCTGTAGGCTTAGCCCTGTGGCATCCAATTCCCGTCAGATCTCAGAAGCTAAGCAAGGTCGTGCCTGGTTAGTACTTGGATGGGAGACTGCCTAGGAACACCAGGTGCTGTAGGCTTTGAAGAAGGACCTGGCAACCCGCTCCCAAAAATCAATCTGCCATTGAAAACCCTATGAACAGCAGAGAAGCACTGACAATAGTGTTTCCCCTGTTGTACGTAGGGTCACTATGAGTTGGATACCAACTCGATGGCACCCAACAATAACATGATAACAAGAGATTTTTACCTGATTCCCTTGGAAAATTCCTTATTTCTTGATTCCTTGGTCAATACAGGGGATCAATATCTTTATCTCTCTTGTGGGCCTCCAAATTAGCCTTCTTGTTTGTAACCTGTCAGATTCTTTCTGGATCTAATTGTCTATGATTCATTGGCTATTATAATTAATATATATTTGACTATAGTGCATGTATGTACCTCAACCGGAGAAAGAAGAGAAAAAGAGTAGGAAAGAATCTTGGAAAAAGCCAGAGTGAAATGTTACAGAGTAACTTGGATGTAGGGATATGCACGCAAGATTGTGTTTGGTATGTCAACTTGGAATTAAAAGATGAGATAAACATGGGCTTTATTGATCAGGTCCTGGAGTTGGGGTAAGGGAAAGCAGTAGGACTAAACATTTGAGGGCAAGACCTGGTCCCAAGTGGTCTATCTGTATTAAAGTAAGATGTCAGCTCAAAGAAAAAATTATCCATAGCAGGATCCAGCTCCCAGAAACAATAGGAAGAGAAAGGATTTCTTAGAGAATCAAGATCCTAGCAATCAAACTGGAAGTCAGGGTAAAGCCTAGCCTTGGGATTGGAATTTTAACCCCAATCAGAAAACCAAGGCAAAAGGTCAATCACAGAGCCGAACCCAACACTGGTGAATCAGAGAAGAGAAGGCAGTTTAGTAAGAACACATCAGATCTAGAGGACTTCAGGCAGCCATATACTGACCATCAGGAGGGAATGTCTAATGTTCTGCTGGTTTCATGCAGGATTTGGCTCACTAGATGAATTGTCAATACTTAGTCAGAAAAATATCATACTTAATGATTGCTGACTTCTCTCCACTATGGTTTTCTTACTTCTACCAGAGTTCCATATGACTCCTTAAAGAACTAAGTTGGTCAAATCCTGAATATTGTGGTATAAGGTTTCTGTATATCAGTAGACCTTATACATGAAACCAGGGTTGGCAAACTTTTTCAAAAGCTGCAGGTAGTAAACATTTGAAGTTTTGCAGGCCATATGGTATCTGTCATGAGTACTCAACACTGTAATTGTAGCATGAAAGAAGCCATAGTCAATATGTAAACAAGTAATCATGAATCTGCTCCAGTAAGTCTTTACTCATGGACTCTGAAATTTGAATTTCATAAAATTTCCATGCATCATGAAATATTATTCTTTTAATTTTCTTTAATGATTTAAATATGTAAACATCAGTTTTTTAGCTCATGGGCCATATAAAAACAGTCAGAAGGCAATAGTTTACAAGTCCTAAACAACACCAAAACACATGGCTATTTAGTAAGCAATGATCTGTCTAATGCTGCATAGTAGACCTCCAATACCACAAAGAGAGCCACATAATTCTACTGAAAGGATTAGACCTGCTCCAATTTCCATTAAAAATCAGACCACAGACAGTAGGAATTTAAGAAACTCTATGTACTGTCTACAGGAAAAAGATGTAGCAGCCCACTCCTGAAGCAATCCTGAAACAAACAGCCACTGGAAACTATGAAGGTCACTATGAGTTGGACCTGACTCTATGGTACCTAACAACAACAACAACATGTACCACCTATTCTCCATAAAAGTCAATCTGCTTGATGAGCTTGCTGTTTTTATTCAGTTTATTCTGGTGATAGCAATCTGATATCTCTATTACTGATAAAGCCATTTGGTTTGCATTCTAGTTCCTACAAATATTTTTTCTTGTATGTCCAAGTTTCTGCTTGACATCTAGTTCCTAAAGAACTATAGTCGTGCCAGGACTTCCAGTCCAAAATACTCCTGGAAAGAGGTGTTGTATATTAAACTTATGACCATGGCTGTGTCCCAGTGATTTATTGCCTTATCTCACTGACTTTGACTCTGCCTTCCTGAATAATCTTCCTGTGGTAGATCAAGTTCTAGGCCTTGCTGACCTGACCAATCTTACCAAGCCTGAATGAGGTAGTTAGCGTCATATGAACATAAAGGCATGCAGAATTAGAAGACAAAAAATAATAAACATCTAAAGACTGTCTGGGAGAAGGGCCTGGCAATCCACTCCCAAGGCAATCCCGAAGCACTCAGCCATTGAAAACCCTATGAGGGTCGCTATGAGTCGGATACCAACGCAACAGCACCTAACAACAACAACAACAAAGACTGTCTGAATAGCTTTCATTTATCTATTTTTTCCAGTGCTTAGAATTGAACCCAGCACCTTGCTCATGCTAGGAAAGGGCTTTACTACTGTGCTACACCCTCAGCCCCTGAATAGTTATTATAACCAGAAGCCAAGATGACATGCTTTTTTGTCTCATTCTATCTTTAAAGAAGCACAAATGTTGGAATTGAACTTCTTCATGTAACAATGGTTGCTTGACATTGACATAAAAAGTATATTTGGTAAAACTCTTAGTCTCTGCTTCAATACACAATAAAAATATTTTACCAAGCTTAACTTTGAAGTCTCTGACTTCATTTTTCATGGTATTGATTCATTCTTGATTAATGAAGACCATTTCCAGATTTTTACAGAATATATGAATTGATTCTGTCACATAGCTTTAGCATTCTTTTCTTTTTCACACAAGCTGAATCCTATCCTCTGATACATATCCATATCCATTTTCCAATGTCCAAACTATTTCTTCAAGATAAAACTATAGATTATAATGTAGATTATGCTACATTTCAACTTTTCATCTATATATCACATAAGTTTTAAAAAGGCAATTAGAAAAAAACCCTGCAAATGCAATTGGAAATAAACTGAATGGGAAGTTCCCCATTCTGAGTTCATGCATTTTCTATAAAAAAATCTGAGAATATATATATATTTGTTTTTCCTTTCTTTTTTCTTTAGTGCTGGGGACTAAACCCAGGGCATTATGTGTGCATGCACTCTGTTCCTAAGCAACACCAGCAGGCCATCCCTGGGAATGTGTATTGCTGACCTGTGTTTTATCTGATCATCCATCAAGAAGAAAGCAGATCATCTGATCTATGCTAAGATTTTCAAATGTGGTTAGTTATGAAAAGTAGGCACTGCCTGTAAATCAGTGGCATGTGAAGATGGAGATAACATGACATAAGGGTTTAGAACCTTTATTACTAAATCAAAGACCTATATGGGATATAACTCTAAAAATCAAATATCTGGATAAAGGCCTATACTTTTGATTTCTTAGTAAAACTATGGGTTTATAATTATTAACAGTTAATAATAATTATTATTAATACACCTGTTACTCTCCACAATCTGCACATGGCTACAGCTGTCATCAAATTAAATTTTTAAAAAATTACATTGGCTATGTTTATACAGCTATCTTATTTGGCACAGAATGACATATTGACACTTTGGGAAGCAAGCCAGGTTTTTTGTTGTACAAATATTACCTCAGAGAAAAACACATAAATTCTTCAATGAATGTATTTTTCATACGGGAAAACTGCTCTCATTATTCTATATTCCCATGAATGACACAATTCTTGATCACACAGTAAAGGAAATGTAATTTAAGCCACAGATAATCATAGGGAAAATACAGAGGAAACAAACGATAGTGCTAATCTAACCAGCTCCACCTTCCAACTTGGACATTATTTTTATTAGTTTAAAACCATATAAGGGGTTCTTTGGTCACAGCTTGGTACGTGGAACTATAATGAAGAAACAAGGAAATCTTTCCATTCTTCAGTACTTCAGTTTGGACCATAAGAACATATTATTCTCATATTTAGATTTAGGACTGAAAAGTTTATACTTAACCTCATTTAACTTAGATATGCCTGCAGCCATAGCCCTGTAGCATGTGATCCCGTGATATCTCGGGAGCTAAAGAGGGTCGGGCCTGGTTAGCCCTTGGATGCGAGACCACCAGGGAACACCAGGTGCCATAGGCTTGGGAGAAGGACCCAGCAACCCACTCCCAAAGATCAATCTGCCATTGAAAACCCTATGAACAGCAGAGAAGCACTGACAATAGTGTTTCGCCTGTTGTATGCAGGATGGCTGTGAGTCGGATACCAACTGGATGGCACCTAACAACAACAAGAACAAATTTTTGTTGTTAGGTGCCATCGAGTTGTGTCCAACTCATAACAACCCTTATAGGGTTTTCAATGGCTGATTGTTTCGAGATTGCCTCAGGCGTGGATTGCCATGTCCTTCTCCCGTTTTGGTGGTGCGTGGAATCAAACTTGGGACCTCAGAGACTGTAGAGCGGCACTCTACCAACTGAGCTAAATCCCCACCCCAACAACAATTTAGATGTATCTTAACTCTATCTGCAGCTATAGCATGCTGGCACCCAATCTCACCTGATCTTGGAAGCTAAGCAGGGTTAGCCCTGGTTAGTCTTTGGATGGGAGACCACCTGGGAATACCAGGTTCCACAGGCTAGGGAGAAGGACGTGGAAACTCACTCCCTAAACAATCTGCAATTGAAAACCCTATGCATAGCGGAGAAGCAGTGACAATAGTGTAAGGCATGGCACACTGTTTTGTTGTACAGAGGGTCATTATGAGTTCAATCCAACTCGACAGAAAAACAATCTTAACTCAATACCTTCTTTCTCCCGTACTGAATATTTCAGTAATATGGAATTGGTGTGTGAGTTACAGGCAGAGTTTATTAAGTTAGGAGAAACTGGGGCTGGGGACATAGCTCAATGGTAGAGTGTTTGTCTAGTGTTTGCAAGGACCTGTTTCCATCCTCAGCACCAAAAAAAAAAAAAAAAAAAAAAAGATGGCAAAAACTGGAGTCTGTTTAAAAGGTGATGAGAATGAGCCAGCAGGTGAGGGCAATTTTAAGATAAAGGGTAAGAGGGCTGTGGGTATAGCTCAGTGGTAGAGTACTCAGATGGTATTTGAAGGTCTCTGCATTAGATCTCTAGCTCTGCAATAAATTAATAAATAAATAAAATTGAAGATAAAAGGCAACAGAAGAAAATGAGTAGTGTAAGATTCCTAGTGGTGTGGAAACAGGGATGTGTCATCCATAATATTCCTAGGCAATAAGTAGGATATGGGAGCAAGAATCATGCAGTCTTTGTCACTGGGATTGCTCCTATCCTGAATTCTATGAGAATATAGGTTTTCCCTTATTTTGATCATGTCATGGCCACCTCGGCTTAAGAGGGACATTAGGGCAGTTCCCTGCTGTGCACAGCAGTGGCAGATTTAGAAATAGAATTGGCTTAGATTCCCAGGCCAACGTTCTTTCCCCACATCATACTGTTACTGTTGAAAACATTCTTAGTTCTAAAAATTACTTTCATTATTTTTTGATTGCTGATTAACTATTTTATCTGCACTTTAGTACATTCTGTCTGACTAATTTGTAGATGACTTCTGCATATGAAATTCATCCAAGGGACAGGATCTTCTTTCTGCAGGTATCTGAAGAAACCAGCTTTTCCTGCTCCCACTGCCCCCTCATGTCCCTTTCAGCACCACTAACTCATAGGAGGGCTGGGATTTAGCTCAGTGGGTAGAGCGCTGCGCTGCAGTCTCCGAGGTGCCCAGTTCAATTCCCAGCACCGCAAAAATGGGAGAAGGGCCTGGCAATCCACTCCCAAGGCAATCCCGAAACAGTCAGCCATTGAAAACCCTATGAGGGTCGCTATGAGTCGGATACCGACTCGATGGCACCTAACAGCAACAACAACAACTCATAGGAAAATATGAAAAAAAAATGTAGGATAATGTTAACCTAACCAGCTTCACCTTCTAACTTTGACATGTCTTTCACTGAGCTCAGTGGTATAAAACCATTTCTAGGCTGAGAATGTAGCTCATTGTCAGAGTGCTTACTTAGCATGTGCAAGGCCCTGGGTACAGTCCTCAGCATTGCAGAAAATAAACAGGTAAAACCATTTCTACAGTTTCTAGTTCACTCTTAAAGCTATCATTAAAGAAAAATTTGACTTTTCCATTGTAATACAGCCCTAATACAGATTTATATTTAGAAACATCCAAGCAACAAACTCAATAATAAAGCCATAGGTAGCATTTATAAATGCCTTAGTAAGTCAGCACTCTCCAGTCCTAGTCCTGTTATCCTTCAACTCCTTCATCCACCATTTTTTCTAGCATGTGAGTCACCCATTCAGGCACTCACTTCACAATTTTCAACTTGTGATTTTGTTTTGGTCCTTGATCCTTCTCATTTCACTTGGTTTAATAGGATCTGTAAAGCTTATGGTTACTAATTTGCTCTTTATTTTATATCTCATAACATTGGCTGAAAATGACCGATGTGACTCTTTATAAGACTGTTGCGACATGGACTGGTGGATTGGAAGGTAGCTTCATTTTTTTTAATATTTTAAATTAATGTTGGTTGGGTACAGAGTAAAAAGGCTTTTGCTATTTCCATTATGCACCTATTACAATGTTTTCTGTTAAACTTTCATCAACTTACATAATTTATGGAATCCTTTGATTAATATCTGGTAAAAATCATACAATTATGAGTTATATTCTTACTTTTTCCCATGTATTCATGTAGTTGCACATATAATTCAAGCATGTCATCTCCCTCTTTATCCCTCTGCATTATTTTCCCTCCCCATCTCCCTTCCCACAATCTTTGCTCCCTTCCTCGCTAGTCCCCTCCAGCCTTCTTTCTACTCTGCTTATGTTATCCCTTCTTAGATAAGCCTGATTGTTCTCTCTCTCTCTCTCTCTCTTTTTCTCTCTCTCTCTCGTATTATAGTTTTCTTACTTCCTTTAAGTTAGATTTAGCTCCCAGATGTGAGTGAGAACATATGATATTTATCTTTTTGGGTCTGGATTCCTTCTCTTAGGATAATATTCTCCAGTTACATTCATTTTGCTGCAAATGACATTATTTCATTCTTTTTCATTGCTGAGTAATATTCCATTCTGTATATATACCACTATTTTTTTATCCATTCCGCTGTTGATGGACATCTTGGTTGATTCCATACCATTGTAATTGTGAAGAGTGCCACTTTAAATATGGAAATGCAGATGTCCCTGTGGTATGATGATTTATCATCCTTTCTGTATATTCCTAGGAATGATATAGCTGGGTCTTAAGGCTGTTCTATTCTTGGTTTTCTAAGGTAGCTGCATACTGATTTCCAAAGTGATTAAACTACTTTACAAACCCACCAGTAGTGTAAAAGGATTCCTTTTTCTCCACATCCTAACCAGTATTTGTTATTATTTGTTTTATTAATTTTGGCCATTCTTACTTGAGTGAGATGGAATCTCAGTGTTGTTTTGATTTTCATTTCCCTAATAGTTAGAGAGGGGCTGGGATTTAGCTCAGTTGGTAGAGCACTGTGCTGCAGTCTCTGAGGTCCCAAGTTCAATTCCCAGCACCACAAAAATGGGAGTAGGACCTGGCAATCCACTCCCAAGGCAATCCTGAAACAGTCAGCCATTGAAAACCCTATGAGGGTCGCTATGAGTCGGATACTGACTCGACAGCACCTAACAACAACAACAAAAATAGTTAGAGATATTGAGCATTTTTTTCATGTGTTTCATTGTACTTTGAACTTCTTCCTTTGAGAACTGTCTGTTCATTTCCTTTGCCCACATATGTATTGGGTTTTCTGTTGTGTGGGTATTAGCTTTCTTAAGTTCTTTATATGTTCTTGAAATTAGTCCTCTGATGTGCAGGATGCAAAGATTCTCTCCCATTCTGTAGGGTGTCCCTTAATTTTACTGATTGTTTTCTTTCCTGTACAAAAGGACTTTAATTTCATGTAATCATATTTGTTAATTCTGCATGCCATTTCCTGGGCAATTGAAATCTTATTAAGGAAATACTTTCCAATGCCTATGTGTTCTTATCATTTCTTCTAGAGATTTAGGTTTTGGTTTTATGTTGAGGTCTCTTACCCATTTCATATTGACTCTCATGCAAATTGAGATATATGAATCTATTTTCAATTTTCTGCAAATGATTATTCATTTTTCCCAGCACCATTTGTTAAAGAGGCTATCTTTTCTCCATTGAATGTTCTTAGCCCCTTTGTCAAAAATTAGTTGACTGTGGTTGTGTGGGTGTATCTTTGGGTCTTCAGTTCTGTCCCATTGGTCTTCAAGTCTATTCTTGTGCCAGTGCCACCTGTTTTTGCCACTGTAGTATAGTCTAAGGTCAGGTATAGTGATCTCATCTGTGTTGTTTTTGCACCTCAAGTGATCTTTTGTGGTCTTTTGTGCTTCCATATGAATTTTAAGATTATTTTTTATATTTCTGCAAAGTCTTTCATTGGAATTTAATGGGGATTGCATTAAATCTATAAATTGGTAGCTCCATTTACTATCTTCTTTCTTAAAACTGAAGCACTAAAACTTAAAAGCATCCAATAATTGTACATTAATCATATCAAGCCTTCCCTTCTTTTATTGCTCTTCTGCCTTCTAACTGATTCCTGAGAGCTATGCTAAAGGCCTCCCCAGCAGGCCTAACACTATAAAGGCAGCCATGCAGTGAAAAGGGGATTGACATCAGAACTTTTCTGATCCGTCCTATAATTTCCTAACAACACAGTCCCCCAACCTCCAGATGGTCCTTTCATTTTCTGATGTCTTTATAACCATGAACCAAAATTTTCAGCAGCATCTTATGTAAACAATATCCCATTACTCTGACTAGCCCTTCTTCCACCTTTTCATCCTTGTACATTGACTCTTCTTACTGGGGCTACCATATTTATAGCTTTATAAGATATGAGAAAAATATGGTGAATGTTTAATCAAAAATATAGTAAAAGATACATTCACATTAATCTTTCTCAAAATACTCCCCTTGGATTCAAACACCCTTATCCTATCATTCTTGCCACTTTCTTTTTTTTTTAAGTACTGGGGAGTTGAACCCAGGGCTTCACCCATGTGAAGCAAGTGGTCTACCAATGAGCTATACTTTCACTCTCCCCCTTTTAAATTTTGTATCTTGAAACAGGTGTCACTAAGTTACAGAGGCTGTCTCTGGCCTCAAATTCATGATCCTCCTGCTTTAGCCTCCCAAGTTACTGGGATTATAGGAGTCTGCCCTAGCACTTAGCTCACTCTTGCCACTTTAGGAAGCAGTTATGAAAGTCCCTTTTGGTGAGGAATACATTTTTTAAGTATTCATTGTATTTTTTATCATACCTCATATGCATTGTTTCACCAACATTTGACTCCTGCTCCTTTAGCCTAGTTGTTATGTAGCCTTAAATTTTACCTGTCTTTCTTTCATTGCTCTTGCCAGTTATGATCACATTAGCTGTGACTACCGTGGTTGGCTATGGCAGGACTTCATCAGAGTAGGCCCCATTTAGTACCAAACTGGAAAACTCCTGGATAGTACAATTCAGGCAAAATAAAGCAGAAATTTCCCCAGTGCTGGGAGAGTAAGAATTTCAAGGCCCTAGAACACAAATTAGGCCAGAGTACTATGACTTCCTGAATGAGGGAATTATTGCTGCTATGATTTGGATCTCAAGCATCTCCTAAAGGCCCATGTGTTGGATGCTTCCTCCTCAGCCTATGGCCCTAAGGGGGGATAGGTGCTGGAACCATTAAGAGGTGGGGCCCAGGGGAGGTCCTCAGGTCAATATATGCATGCCCCTGAAGAGAATTGTGGGACTTCTATCCTTTCCTCTTTTTCTTTTTGGTTCCTTAGCCATGAGATGAGAAGTTTTCTTTTACCATGTCCTACCACTGTGATTTGTTAGCACATACCACAGGCCTGAACTGGGGCCTCCAAAACTGTAAGACAAAATAGATGTTTTTGTTTTTAAGTTGATTGTCTCAGGTATTTGCTCTAGTGATGGGAAAGCTAATACAATTCCCTTCTATAGTAGTAATACTTGTCTCTGGATTTTAAATATAGGGACATGGAGGGTATAAAATGTAGCAAACCCAAAGTTCTCAACTCCTAAACCTGGTAGATCTTTCCCTTTATGTAAGATGCCACGTCACAGAATTTAGAGCATGCCTCTGAGACATGCGAGGAAGGCTAAAGGCTGCCAAGTCAATCTTGGGCTTTATGTCTTCTATCATTTGGGCTGCTGATCTGCTTCACTTAATTTGACAGCAAATCAAAGTAAAAGCAACCTCAAAACATGGGTCACACTTCCTGAAATGACCTCTTGTAAGTGGAAATCAACTGTTTCTTTTAATATTTCCACTGATCTATAGACCTGATCTCTGAGTCTTCAGACAACATATAGAGGAAGGAGCTCTGTGAGATTTGCCTGGATCTTCAATTCACATTCATTTCCTTTTCATGCCCCTTCTATTTTAATTTTCATGGCCATTGATCCCAAGCACGTGACTGCAGTGACACTGATAAAAATCATCTACTGTTTTTAAAAAATACCTTTTGAGCAACTACACTGTGTGCTAGGTACTGTTTTAAGCACTGAGGATACAGCCCAGCACAATAAAGGTAAAAACCTGCCCCTGAGAAGATGACATTAGACAATATGTAAGATGAGAAGAAGTGATATGCAGAACATAACACAAACAAGAAAGAGAGCCAGGCGTGGTGGCGCACACACATCTCCCCAGCACTTGGGAGGCTGAGGCAGGAGAACCATGAGTTTGAGGTCAGGCTTTGCTACATAGAAATCTTGTTTCAAAAAAAATAAGATGAAAGAAAGAAAAAGAAAGAGAAAGAAAGAGACAGAGAGAGAGAAAGAAAGAAGAAAGAAAGAAAAAAGAAAGAAAGAAGAGAAGAGAAGAGAAGAGAAGAGAAAAGAAAAGAGGAAGGAAGGAAGGACAAACTAGGGAGTTTTTAAATGCAGTGGTCAGGGTAAACATTTACTGAGATGGTGACATTTGAGGAAACACTTGGAGAGCACAATTCATGTATTATCCCAGAAAAGAGAGTGCCAGGTAGAAAGAAGGGCAACTGAACACAGCCTTAAATGGGAATAGGCTTATGACGTCTGAGAAGCAATGTGATCAGTGTGGCTGTAAAGTGAGAGGACGGCACTCTTAGGACAATTGTGGAATGCCAACATGCACTTGCAGGGTACCTTTAAATATACCAATATGGACTGAAAAGCAAGTCATGATTTGGTGACTTTTATTTTTTCACTCATATGAATATCTTTCCTACCACCTTCCATGAGCATTTCTTCAATATCTCAAGAGCAAGTCTGCTAGTTTTCTTCTAGATAAGGCTCACTGCTAGTCCTGCCTGTTTAGGATATAGTGACCGCTAACTCTATGAACATAATATTCTGTAATGCCAGTGGTGTCCAGTTTCTTCATCTCCCTTTTAACAACATTTGTTGTTGCATTCAATAATAATACAGTTATCATACATTTAATGTCTGCTATGTGCTGCATGCTTTACGGATGCTATGTAATTTAATTATCTAACAATTATGAAGGGTAAATTTTACCCCATTTCGCAGATGAGGATGTTAGGTGGCAGATATGAGCAGCAGGGGGTGAAGGCAAGGATGACTAAGAATAAACTCGAAGTATTTTTTCACCCATACAAAACAAAACTATTAACTCATGCAAGAGCAGAACGAAAAGGCCTTTGAATTTCACCACAGAACCAAGTAGCAGGGAAACAAACAACCTGCGAACAATAGGCAGGTCCATTGTAAATAACTGTTAATAGTTACCTTCACTCTGAGGTTACGTCATGTCTTCAGGCCAGGCCAACCAACAACTACCTTGAGAAGACCACTGTAAAAGAGGCCACCGCCACCAAATAAAGTAAAAGCCATCCCTTGAGCAGCTGGCTGCATGGCCAACCCAGAGGCATCTTCCATGCTTAATTTCCTTACCCTCCCTTTTCCTTTTTTTTCAATAAATCTTGCTTACCTGACTCTAATTGCTCTCCACGTCTCCTTGCACCACATAGTGCCTTGTTAAATTTTTCTTAACAGGGACACAAAGACCCAGCTACAATTCCCTAAGAAGGACACTGAGTGAGTTCAGGAGCATGAACACTTTGCCTAAGTTTATAAAGCCAATATGCCATACAGCCAGAAATTAAACATATGCAAGAGGCAAAATCTCCTTCTCCTTTCACTATACTGTGCTACTGGTCTCTTGAGGTCCAAGAAATGAGAGCTTATTTTGAGAACTTGAGAACTTTTGTTTCCATATGAGGTCTCATCACTATTAGTCAATCTTTTAAGGCAGAAAGGGTTCACTTTCATTGATCTTTCTGTAGCCTTAATTTAAATTTCCCTCTATTCTAAAAAGACTTTACTTACTCATCCTATATATGTGTCAAATGCTCTGTCCTTTGAGAAACTGATTTTAACCACTGCCTGAGCAGAATCAGAAAAATCTGTATCTTGCCTTTTGATTGCTCCAGTGTTTACTTCCCACTGATCTTGCTGACCTCCTTTATAAATTCTGAGTTTTATCAGAGGACCTTGGTAAATAACCTTCATTTTAATGTATTAAGCCAATTCTATATAGTGGGCATATTTTCTTATCACTTCCACATTGTCATCTTTTTTCCATGATGCAATTGGCATTGCCTCCTACCATCACTTCTGGTTAAATAATCTTCAATGTCTTTTCCCATTTAATGGTCCTATATTGTTCTAGGGGCTGGGATTTGGCTCAGTTGGTAGAGCACTGCGCTGCAGTCTCTGAGGTCCCCAGTTCAATTCCCAGCACCGCAAAAATGGGAGTAGGGCCTGGCAATCCACTCCCAAGGCAATCCCGAAACAGTCAGACATTGAAAACCCTATGAGGGTCGCCATGAGTCGGATACCGACTCGACGGCACCTAACAACAACAACAACAACATATTGTTCTAGGGGCTCATATCAAATTTTGAGATTTTCCTCTCTCCAATCCACATCTAAGGGCAAATATATGACTAAAAATATTTTTATAAACATTCAATCATCTTTCTGGTGTGTGGTACTGGGGATGGAACCCAGCGCCTCTCACATGCTAAGTCCACACTCTACAACTAAGCAAACTCCCAGCCCTCAACCAACATAGCTTTCATTTTTCTTAAATCGTGTGGCCTTAAGACATTCTCCATTAACACTTGCCATTGAATCAGTGGATTTCAGTGCTTGTACAAAGAAAACCCATTAGGAAAAATAGACCTCACTGGAATCTTATCATCAAGTTACATGCCTTTGTCATCAAATGAGTTTAATATTTGTGGTAAATACCTCATCCTATAATACTGGTCTGATTTGAAATAGTAGAAAAAAAGTTTCTCTACATTTTTTGCTTGACACGTCATTATTTTACATATTTAAGGCATGCAATGTGATGTTTTAACTTATGCCAAATATGTATGATTAGCATATCTATCACCTTAAATTTTAATCATTTCTTTACAGTTGTTGATGTTGTTAGGTGCCATCAAGTTGGGTCCAACTCATAGCGACCCTACATAACAACAGAACGAAAAACTCCCCAACACTGTACCATGCCCGGCACTATTGTGAGTGCTTCTCTGCTATTCATAGGGTTTTCATTGGCAGATTGTTTCAGGAGTTGGCTGCCTGATCCCTCTCCCTAGCTTGCAGCACCTGGTATTCCCAAGTGGTCTCCCATCCAAGAACTAACCAGGTGGACCCTGGTTACCTTCAGAGGTCAAGTGGGATGGGATGTTGGAGTTCTATGGTTGCAGATTTCTTTACAGTAAGTACATTCAAAATGCTATTTTCTAGCTATTTTGAGATACATAATACATTATTACTTGGAAGAAGGACCCAGCAACCCACTCCCAAAAAATCAATCTGCCATTGAAAACGCTATGAATAGCAGAGAAGCACAATAGTGTTTCGCCTGTTGTATGTAGGGTCGCTAGGAGTCAGACACCAACTCGATGACACCTAACAACAACAACAATAATGCATTATCATTAACTATAATCACCATACTGTATCATAGAATACCAGAACTTATTCCCTTTTCCAGTATCATATGGTAGTTCTACTTTCACTTTTTTAGGACCCATCATACTATTTTTCATAATGACTGCAGTAATTGACATCTCTCACCAAAAATTTATTAGAGTTTTTATTTTCCCAGAATCTTGCCCCAACTTGTATTTCCTATTTTAATAGTCAATACAACATTTGAAAGGTGATATCTCACTGTGGTTTTAATTGAGATTTCCCTGGTAATTGTTGAACATTTATGAAATGTCTACTTAGATCTCTGGCTTATTTTTAACTGTATTATTTGGCAATTTTGGCTATTAAGATTGTGTTAGCCAGTTTGTGTGTCACTGTAGCAAAATACCAGACAGAAACAAACTTATGGTAGGAATGATTTATTGAGGTTAATGGTTAAGAGGATTTCAGTTCATACAGACAATGCAGGCATGACAGTGATCCAGGCGACAGGACCTATGGCACAGCACCTTATGTCATGACATCAGGAAGCAGAGATTACTGGAATCAGGAGTCCAGGTAATACTTCCAAAGGCCCACCCCCGGTGGCCTAGTTCCACAAATCTAGGTCCCACTTCTTAACATTCCATAGCCTCCACAGACAGTGCCACCAGCTGAAGACCAAACATTTATACTCATGAACTTTGCTGGTAGTCTTCCTTGGCAGATGTTTCACATTGCTAGAATCTCCAACATACTGGAGTCTCCACCTTCACAGTTTCATGCCCCAGCCCTTAAGGCACTCTCCACAGGGAATCTGACCCTAGTACATATTGTTCGGCCTCGCAGACTCTTCTTTGGGAACTTGGTGGCAGCCTCCATAATCCCTTAACTGTTGCATTCTGAATGTCTGCAAAACCAGCACCAAATTAACAATGCTGTGGTATGCTCTCTCAGCTTCCTGGGTAGCTGAGCTCCTTTTGATCACAGCTACAGCAGAGGCCTCTGTGTGCCCAGGCCAGAAAACCAATTCCCCAGCAATTACCACCTCCTTGTCCAAGCTTGCTTTGTCCATAACAACTTTAAATTTGCAGATTTTTTTCTCTCCAAACTTGCAGATTTTTCAAATCTTTCTGCTGTGTCTTTTTTTCTCAAGTGCTGCTTACAGTATTTCAGGGTTTCTCTTCCCCACATCTCTAAACTCTTCTAAACTCCACCCGCAAGCAAGATCCAATGGCCTAAGAACCACATTGTCAGGTATCTACACAGCAATAACCTCACTGTCTGCTACCAATTTTCTGTATTAGTCAACTTGTGTGTTGCTGTCGCAAAATAGAGTGGTACCTCAGCACTCTACCACAATCTGTTCTGAAAGACTGGTTGAGTGCCAAGCAGTTTGAGTGCCAAATACTTTTTTCCCATGATAAATAGTGTAAATATATTTACTTGGTTCCAGAATCATGCTGAATAGTGAATTCAAACATGTATGCCACCTATATCCTTTAAAAATTCAATTGTCACTCTTACTGTTTTCCTCTTTCTTTCACTTTTAGCACTAGAAAGTTTCCTGGGCATCATGACGACCATATGGTATACATTAAAAAAATACATGAGATCATATACATAGTTCCAGGAAAGGTCTTGGCTGCTTAAAAGTGACGCTTTCCCCTTTGTTTCACCTGGAAGCATCATGGGTAAGTATGACATCTCATACAGGTTTTAGCACAGGGGTCAAGTGCTAGCAAGTGGTCAAACCAGAATTCTTTCAAAAATATTATTTGAGAATAGAGCAGTTTGAGTGCTGGGGTATCACTCTGACCTGACAGACAAACTTATGAGAGAAATGATTTATTGGGACTCATGGTTCAGAGGATTTCAGTACATACAAACAGCAAGCATGGCAGCATGACGGGCAGCAGAGCTTGTGACATATGAATTCACATCTAGGTAGATCAGGAGCAAAGAGAGTATCCAGAATTGGGGGCCACATAAAACCTCTGAGAGCCTTCTCCCAGTGACTTACTTCTGCAAAGTTAGGTCCCACCTCCCAAAGTTCCATAACTTCCCCACAACAACAACACCCAGGACCAAATGTTCAAACACATGACTTTTGAGGGACATTTTAGATTAAACCATAAAAGACTTGCTTGGTTTCCTAATAAATTCTGGATAGTAAACTCTTTTCAGATGCATGTTGTTGTTGTCAGGTGCTGTTGAGTCATGTCCAACTCATAGGTACCCTCATAGGGTTTTCAATGGCTGATTGTTTCAGGATTGCCTGGGGAATGGATAGCCATGTCTTCCTTCCATTTTTGCAGTTCTGGGGATCAAACCTGGGACTTCAGAAACTGCAGAGCAGCACTCTACCAACTGAACTAAATCCCAGCCCCAAGTTTTCAGCTGTAGAGTTGGTGAATATTTTGTTATCCTTCTATAGTAGCTTCTTAGCTCTGTTGATAGCTTCTTTTGCTATGTAGAAGACTTTTAGTTTAATGTAATCCAATTTGTTTATTTTTGCTTTTGTTGCCTGGGTTTTGGTGTCCTATCCTTATTAAAATTCATTTTTCATAGAAATAGAAAAAATACTAAAATTCACATAAACCCACAAAATACTCTAAACCAGAAAAACAATCTTGAGCAACAAAATAAATAAATAAATAAATAAATAAATAAATAAAGCTAGACACATCATACTATCTTACTTTAAAATCTACCGCAAAGCTGTAGTAACTAAAACAGAATGTTATTGGCATAAAAACAGACATATGGACAAATGGAACAGAATAGAGAGCCCAGAAATCACCGCAAACATTTACAGCCAACTTGTTTTTTTAAAAAGGAGCCAAGAATACACAATAGGGAAAGGACAGTCTATTCAACAAATGGTGCTGAGAAACTAGATATGTACATGTAAAATGAAACTAGACCTCTATCTTTCACCAATTACAAATATCAATTGGAAATGAACTGAAGACTTAAACACAAGACCTGAAACTATGAAGTTGCTAGAAGAAAACTTAGGGGAAATGCTTTGGGATATTTCATATTGCATGCTTTTAAGTTCTCTGGGAAACAGCAATCTTGTCATCAGAGATTTCAAATTCCTTTTTTTTATGTCAAACCCACCAGAATGGCTGTAATCAAAAAGATAGATGATACCATGGTAAGAACATGCAGAATTGGAATCCTCATATTCTGCTGATGAGAGTATAAAATGGTTTGGCCTTTATGGAAAACAATTTGGTGGTTCTTCAAAAATTAAATTGCCATATGACCTAGCAATTCCATTCCAAGGTATAAACCACAAAGTATTGAAAATAGATATTAAAAAAAACTTGCGTGTGAATATTCAAAGCAGCACAATTCACAAAAGCCAAAAGGTGGGAACAACCCAAATGTCATTCAACAGATGAATGGATAAACAAAAGGTGGTATATCCATACAGTGGAATATTATTCAGCCTTTTACAAAGAGTGAAGTACTGAGATATGATACAATGTAGATGAACCTTAAAAACAGTATGTAAAAGCAGCCAGATACAAATTGGCACATATGGTATGATTTCCTAATTGGCAAAATCATAGTGAATTTGTGAGTGCATATTGCTGGGTGCTTGAGGCTGAAGGTTGGGTAATGGCAATGTTCTAAACCTAGAAATACAGTGATAGCTATACAATGTACAAATTTATTTAAAAGTCATTGAATTGTACATATAAAATAGGTGAATTTTATGGTATGTAAATTAAAACACAATGAAGCTAAGAAAGAGAGCGGGGGGGGGGGAGAGCCTAGCTAACTGGCATATTCCATCTTTACCTAGATTGAGAGAACTCAGTATATGATGGAAGTGCAGGGTATACTATCCAGAAACAGTAGAACATTTGGAGAAGTGAGAGAAAGGAATAAAAACAGGTAAGAGGCCAGAGAGGAAGTAGAAGAAGCCAGACACCACTGTCCCCCCTCTCCACAAATCCCACTATGATAAGGGTGGAACCCAAGGACATTTTCCAACAGACTTAGAGGAAAAAGTGATAACCAAGTAGAATTATATTCAATTTCATCTTTGGAGCTCTGGGACATGAATTTCTTAGTTTCATCTAACAAGGGATGATTATAACAGAAGAAAAATGGATGCAGTGTATATCTAGGCAGAGAGAGCCATCTCTCCCTCGGGTCCAGCTGGCATAGATGGATCCAGATGTTTCCACATGCTTTTTGGAAAGGAAGACATAGAAAATCCATTGCCATTGGTGGCTTTCCAAATGTTATGAGTCAGCGAGCCTGCCATGGGGCCACTGCTGTGAAGAGCAAAGTAATCTCAGGGTAGAGGCTAAAGGTGGGCAGCCTAATCCAGGGCATGGATGGAGGATATTGCTGAGATTCAGAGGAGAAGAAAGTCAGGCAGGGTGTGCAGTGGAGTTGAGTCAGCGGGGTGGTGAACAACACTGGACTGGAGAGGCTGGGAGTATAGACTCTATTTCACAATCCCTAGACTGCATAATGGATGCTATCTGAGTACACAATGATGGGGGGGCAGATACTGCTGAGGACATCTCTGTAGAGATCAGTGAGGACCCACATGAGGATGTGTATGTCAACTGGCTGTCCCTTTTCAGTTACCATCTTGTGTAGGAAGGATGTAAGGGTGAAGAGTTGAAACTCTGAAACACCAAGAATTATCCTCATGAAAGGATTGAGTTAGCTCAGAAGAAACTGCTTTTAATGGGAAAAAACTGAGTTTGCTTCATGGTTTAGTGAAATAACAGAACAAGTTAACTCGGTTCCCAGATGAGCACAGAGGACCAAGGCCTGCACCAGGCTGCTTCCTCATACTGTCCTAAAGACTGTAGCGGACTATGGGGGATAAGATTGAGTTCTGAACATTGAAGAAGCCAGTCATATTTTCATCATTGAAGATATGATCAGAATTTCCATAATGAAAATAAAAACCAGGAAAATATGAAACTGGATGATTACATCTGAAACTAGCTCTTAAAAAACTTAAATCTTGTTTCTTTTATAAATGAAATAGTTTTAAGAAACAAAATTGCTGGAACCCCTGAATTCACTTAATCTATGAAGACTAGTTCCCTCTAAGGCAGGGGTGTCTAATGTATGCATGGATTCTGGGTGGCACATGAGTGCCTTGAAAGTCAGATACAAAACTCAGAGGACATACATATATGTGCATGTTTCTGGATAGGTTTTTAACTTTCATGAGTTTCCCAAAGGAGGAGAAAAAAGGTTAACTACTCATAGAGAAGGGAGTTGAAACCTGGGGAATGTGTGAGCACACCCTGAGAAACCAAAGATGGAGGATGATTCCAAGAATAACACTGGGAAATCCACCAACTGAAAGATGTGAGATTTTTAAATGCATGAGTCTCAAGTCAGTGTCACATTAATTGCAAATGGTGTGACTGATTTTCATAATAGGAAATAATTACTGTAAACTATTAACCTGGAGTTTATGAATGCAATTTCTGAGGTATATAGTATCTGCCATGACATTATATATCATAGATATTCTCTCTGACATATCCCATCTCTGCAATGGCCTGTGAAATGTCCTATATGTACCCATGAGTACATTTCTTGGGAGAAGAGCATAGCTTTCACAGAATCATGGAATACTTGAACCCAAAATGTTTATAAACTATGCAATTTTCCTCTGGCAATGGCAGTGATTCATGTTCCTTCCTGTGGCCAACTCCTGTTTTTTCACCTTTATGTAATTTCTTCCCATCCTCCTACTCTCCTCTCCTCCTTCCCATTTCCTTTCTCCACTCTTCCACGTCCTCCTTCTCTCCTCCTCCTCCTTCCTTTTCCTCTCTCTTCTTCTCCACTCCCTTCTTCCCCTCCTTTCTTCTTCTTCTCCTTCGCTTCCTCCTTAATTCTTCTTCTTCCTCCTCCTCCTCCTCTTCCTTCATTTACTCCTTTTTCTCCTCCTCTTCCTGCTCCAGAGACAATAACGCTGACCAATCTGACTATAGTTGTTTTTGTTGTTGTTAGGTGCTGTCTAGTCATGTCTGACTCATAATGACACTCATATAGTTTTCAAGGCTGATTGTTTCAGGATTGCTTCGGGAGTGGATTGCCACATCCTTCTTCCAGTTTTGCAGTGCTGGGACTTGAACTTGGGACCTCAGAGACTGCAGAGTGGCACTTTACCAACTGAGCTTAATCCCAGCCCCAATCTGACTATTAGAGGTGAGAATAGAGAGCTCAAAGGAGTAATATGGAGGGGATGAATAACCTTTTAGAAATGAGATCTAGCAGGTGTACATAGTTCTTGAGTCCTGAATTGGCATGCAAGAGGAAGACGGCTTGGGCCAAGAGGCCATGGGCAGGTAGATGTGGGATTAACATATTATTAATATAGAATTCATGCAAGATGAAGTATTTCCATTTTGATTATATTGTTGTTGTTGTTAGGTGCTGTCGAGCCAGTATCCGACTCATAGCGACCCTCATAGGGTTTTCAATGGCTGACTGTTTCGGGATTGCCTTGGGAGTGGATTGCCAGGCCCTTCTCCCATTTTTGCAGTGCTGGGAATCTAACTCGGGACCTCAGACACTGCAGCGCAGCACTCTACCAACTGAGCTAAATCCAAGCCCGTCGATTATATAAGACTCTGTAAATGAGGAAAATGCTGCTAGAAGGAACTCTGTATGGGCTATTTATCATTATAAGGCAGCCAGAAAGAATTGACTCATCTGGTAGATAATCAAAATTCTAGGCCAGGATCTTGTTACATGGTAGTTCAGTGAGTAAGTTGTAGATAGCACCTGTCTTCATTAGCAATACAAGAGTTTCTTTGAAATATTTTGGAATTAAATACAGAATAAGACCACGTTTCTTCAATTTCTAAATTACAAGGGATTCTACCTAGTTGTGTCAATGGCTCATAACTTTCATCATTCCTAAGAACCATTCATGAGACATGAACTACCATACACTACTTCTCACCTTTCCAGCACTTCTATTTTTGTAAAGAAAACTGTCCTTGGCATCAATGGGAAGCTTCCAGGACTGACACTCTGAGAAGACTGTCTCAGAATAATCTGGTATCAATTTCCATCAACAAATGATTAGAGTTAAAAAATGTAGTATATACACAAAATGGAATGCTAATAGGCAGGAAAGAAGAATGAAATTATGTCAGTTGCAGCAAAATGGATGGAACTGGAGAACATCATTTTAAGTGAAATAACCTAGACTCAAAAAGAGAAATACCTCATGTTCTTGCACATATGCAGGATCTAGATCTCCTTTAAAGAAAGCATATACATATATGCACACAAAAGATGTATACATAATTGTACATATCTAAGATTGGACAATACAACTGGAACCAACTGAGAAGTGTTGGGACTACTCAGTGTGAGAGGACAATGGAGAAGGTAGGGGAGGGAGGAGGAATAACATAAAGGGGTAAAGAGAGAAAGAATAAGTGCAAAATACAGGATGTGACCCTATGGAAATCCCATAATGAATCTCACAATACTGTATTTGATTTAAAAAAAATACTATACCTCGTAAATAGCTACAATTATCATTACATGTTAATCAAAAAGTTTTTGTATAATGTTCAAGGAGATGAAAGG
>VMDO01015019.1:0-52536 GCA_007922755.1 Pedetes capensis | reverse complement strand
AAGTGCAACCAGAGTGCTCCTTGGAAGCAAGAATGGCCAGACTGCGTCTTACATATTTCAGACATGTAGTCAGGAGAGATCAATCCCTGGAGAAGGACATCATGTTTGGGAGAGTGGCAGGTCAACGCAAAAGAGGAAAACCCTCCACCAGATGGATTGACACAGTGTCTGCAACAATGGGCTTAAACATAAATAAGATGATTTGCCTGGCACAGAATCGGCAAGTGTTTCGATCTGCTGTACATAGGGTCGCTATGAGTTGGACTCGACTCGACGGCACCTAACAACAACAACTGGGAAACATAGTGACATAGTGAGTTTGAGGCCAGTCTGGACTATACAGTGAGACCCTGTCTCAAACCAAAACAAAACAAAGCCAGGCATGGTGGTTCACGCCTGTAATCGCAGTGATTAGGGTGGTTGAGGATCACAGGCTCGAGTCCAGAGGTAGCCTGGGTAACTTAGTGAGACCCTGGGTCAAGACAAAAAATAAAAAAAGAGCTGGGGGTGCAGCTCAGTGGTAGAGTGCTTGTAAGGCATACATGAGGCCCTGAGTTCAACTCCCAAGTATCACAAAAAAGTAAAATCCTACCTCTGATAGGGTTAAAGTCAGAATGCTAAAGGTCAATTTCAAAGATGCCAAGGACAGTCTAAGAATAGTACCTGTTTACAGTCCTCTAGTTTAAAGATATTTCTTCTCTTTTGGGGATAAATATTTAGAAATATTCAGAACAAAGCAACTCAAGGTCTCAAAAGCTACCTGGCCTACTTGACCTTTGAAAAAATTCTGCAGCATAAGGAAACGGGAACATTTTTACTCTAAAGATTCAAAAGAAAACAGACTTCTATTATAAAAATAAACCACCAAAAGGAAGGGCAATATCAGAAAATATCTATTTGATGATTACAGTAAAGATTCAAAGGAAATGCTTTTATAAAGTAAGTATAGGAGGGCATAAAGAGAATGGAGAAATATAAGAGTACAGAAATTTTAAAAATGAAATTAACAACTTTCAGTTACAGCTGCCACATGGTTGGAAGCCATCACTCTTGTTCTTACAAGAAAAGACTAGGCATTCTGAAAGCTGATGCCTTTCCTCCAAGTCAAAAGAGAACTGTGCTTTCAGGGCAAATTGCCATCCTTCATGATCTGGAAAGACAGGCAAATCCAGAGAGTCACAACAGAGAGCTGAAGCAAAAGACATGCTGGAGCCATAAACTTAAATGGCAATTTTGAAAAATTACTGGAAAAAAAGAAAAGACTAAATTACTGGAAAAAAAGAAAAGACCAAATTACATGTCAAAAGAAATTCTGAAACTTGCCCTTGAACATGAAGCAGCTGAAGTAAAAGGAAGCCATGATGAAGTTAAGGGTCTAAACAGAAGATTTCAAAAGACAGCTTGAGAAGACAAAATCAAATATTTTAATGACATGTGCAAAGGGCTATAAACAGAAAACCAAAAGGTAAGAACATGCTGTGTTTTTGTCAAGCTTAAGGAATTAAAGATAAAATTCGAGCCTCGAGTGGCAATAGTGAAAGATTCTACAGGGAAGATATTAAAGGATACGGGAAACATCAAAAGAAGATGGAAGGAATACACAGAGTCATTATACAAAAAAAGAATTGGTAGATGACCAACTATTTCAAGAGGGTTGTATATGATTAGGAGCCAATGGTATTGAAGGATGAAGTACAAGCTGTCTTGAAGGAATGAGCAAAATACAAGGCTCCAGGAATTGATGGGATACCAATAGAGATGTTTCAACAAACAGATGCAGTTCTGGAGGTACTAACATGTTTATGTCAACAGATTTGGACAAAAGCTACCTGGCCTACTGACTGGAAGAGATCCATATTTGTGCCTATTCCCAAGAAAGGGGATCCAACTGAATGTGGAAACTATCGAATAATATCATTAATATCACATGCAACCAAAATTTTCCTAAAGATCATTCAAAAGTGACTGCAGCAGTATATAGACAGGGAATTACCAGAAAATCAAGCCGGATTCAGAAGAGGGTGGGGAACCAGGGACATCATTGCTGATATCAGATGGATATTAGCAGAAAGCAGAGAATATCAGAAAGATGTCTAGCTATGTTTTATTGACTATGCAAAGACATTTGACCATGTGTATCATAACAAATTACAGATAAAACTTCGAAGAATGAGAATACCAGAGCACCTAATTGTACTCATGAGGAATCTGTACATGGACTTGGAGGCAGTTGTTTGAACAGAACAAGGAAACCTTATTTGGTTTCAAGTCAAGAAAGGTGTGCACCAGGGCTGTATCCTTTCACCATATCTCTTCAATTTCTATGCTGAGCACATAATCTGAGAAGCTGGACTTTATGAGGAAGAATGCGGCATCAGGATTGGAGGAAGACTCATTAACACCCTGTGTTATGAAGATGACACATCTCTGCTTGCTGAAAGAAAAGAAGATTTGAAACATTTACTGATGAAGATCAGAGAACATAGCCTTCAGTACTGATTGTAACTCAACATTAACAAAACAAAAATCCTTACAACTGGGTCAATAATGTAACTTTACAATAAATGGAGAAAAGATTGAGGTTGTCCATGATTTTGCTTTACTTGGCTCTACAATCAACACCCATGGAAGCAGCAGTCAAGAAATCAAAAGATGCATTGCTTTGGGAAAAGCTGTGGCAAAAGATCTCTTCAAAGTATTGAAAAGTAAAGATGTCACATTGAAGACAAAGGTGCGCCTGACTCGTGCCATGGTATTTTCAGTCGCATCATGTGATTGTGAAAGCTGGACATTGAACAAGGGAGACAGAAGAATTGATGCTTTTAAATTATGGTGCTGGAGATGAATATTGAATATACCATAGACTGCCAAAAGAGTCAACAGATCTGTCCTAGAAGAAGTGCAACCAGAGTGCCCCTTGGAAACAAGGATGATTAGACTGCGTCTCACTTATTTTGGACATGTAGTCAGGAGAGATCAATCCCAGGAGAAGGATGTCATGTTTGGGAGAGTGGCAGGTCAACGAAAAAAAGGAAAACTCTCCACCAGATGGATTGAAACACTGTCTGCAACAATGGGCTTAAACATAAATAAGATCATGTACCTGGCACACAATCAGGGAGTGTTTTGTTCTATTGTATATAGGGTCACTATGAGTCAGACCTGATTTGATGACACCTAACAACAATAACAACAACAACATTGGAGGCTTAGTGTGGAATAATATGAGAGTGAGAGACTCCTGATGCTTGGAATCAGAGCCAAGACCTACACAGTGTGGCAGAGTTTACTTTCAAGAATTCTACCAGATTTTCATAACAAAGGTCTAAGACAGACCCTTCCTGCTCCAACAGAGGGAAGAGAAGATTAATCATCTGAAATATGCTCAGAGATTTTCCATAAAAGTGGACTACCCTACAAGCAGAACGACCTTATCTGAGCCTTATTCCACCTAGGGGAAGGCATTTCCCAGACTTCAGCCCTATTTGCCCTCTTCCTTTCTCACCTAAGAGAAGAAATTTTAAAAAGCTAAGAAATACCTGGGGGCTGAGATTTAGCTCAGTTGGTAAAGTGCTGCTCTACAGTCTCTGAGGTCTGGAGTTCGATTCCAGGCACTGCAAACATGGAAGAAGGACATGGCAATCCACTCCTATGGCAATCCCAAAGCAATCAGCCATTGAAAAACCTATAAGGGTTGCTATGAGTCTGACGTGACTTGACAGCACTTAACAACCACCACCACTACAAGAAGAAAAACCTGTGAAGATCACAGCCCAAGGACATTTGTTGTTGTTGTTGTTGTTGTTAGGTGCCGTTGAGTCAGTATCTGACTCATAGCGACCCTCATAGGCACACTAAAAGGCTAAGATTTAATCTGAAGATTATAGAACACTTCTCCTAACCACACCTTCCCACCTCACCAACAGGGCTCCAACACAGTGGCTGGATGAGCATGGCATGGACTGTTTCTGAAGAGGAGTATCTGGGAAGGACAAAGAAGGGAAGCAAAAACAGATACCAGAGAAATACAGCACCTCTGATACCAACAGCTACATCAAACCTTAAACATAATCTAAGTCCTTGCCATTTAGGTCCTTATAGTTTTAAGACTGAAGTCTTGTTTTCCTGCTGCTGGTTGGTTAGGGACTACTGTCAGTAAGTAGACACCACTTGCAGAACTTTGCCCTGTGAACCCTTCCATCTCTGCAATGGAGACCCTCCCTTGCCGTCAAAGCTCTGCCACATTGTAATCTCTCTGACTTCCACTTCTACAGCCAGTCAGAAAAGTCTTTGATTTTTGAATAGATCATGTGATTAAGTTAGGCCCACCCAAAATTTCTTACTTAAGGCCAACTGACTAGTAGCATTAATTACATATGAAAATTCTATCTTGCCATGTAAAGTAACATAATCAAGGGAGCAGCATCAGGAGGCCATTTCAGAGTTCTACCAGACACATATAGTTCAGTAAAATATGTAAATTGGTTTTCTTATGTATTCAAAATAACCAGAATAACAACAATGGTTTAAGCTGTAATAGATATGTGTGAGGGCCAAATGCCCTGGTACATGCCTGTAATCCCAGCAATATGGGAGGCTAAGGCAGGAGGAGTGCAAGTTTGAGGCCAGAAGCAGCCTGTGCAGTTTAGTGAGACCTTGTCTCAAAATAAAAAATATAAAAGGGGCTAGGGTTGCTGTTCAGTAGTAGAGCACTTGCCTAGCATGTGCAAAGCCCTACGAAACTGAAAAAAGAAAAGATATATGCAATACACATACATACATATATACTCTAAAATTATAACTGATGGACACAGCAGAAGACTTAATAAATGGAGAGACATTATTTTTATAGATGAAGAGAGTGAAGATGACTAAAAGTAACCTCATTTAGAGAACTCTTCTAACCACAGACTCCTCAAATCCTGGTCATAGATGTAGTTACATGAATTAGTCTGAGTTAGTCATAGATTTTCACTGCTAGGTTATTGTAATTTGAGGGGTAAGCATAAGTCTCAGGCAGGCTGATCAGAGCCTTGCTCAGTGATTTTTAAAACAAAAGTGGTAGACAGAATCCCTCTTATTTTCCCCTTTGGTTAGGTATCCTATGATAGTGACTTAGGAAATGAGTGGGGCCCAGAACAAGAGAAATCTTTTGTCTAAGCTGCTGTACTACTTAGACTCTGATAACTTAGAAGATCCAATACTGCTTAAAATATCCATGGAAGATAGAGGCACATTTTGGAGTGTTTGGCAAGCTCCTAGAGGTGCAGCAAATCCAGACCCTTAGAATCTTATGTTAAAGCCCTGTTATTCTTTGTGGAAGACTATACCTTTTTTCAGAAACAGCTTTTGGCTTGTTTGGGGGCCTTGTTGTTGTTGTTAGGTGCCGTCAAGTCGGTATCCGACTCATAGTGACCCTCATAGGGTTTTCAATGGCTGAGTGCTTCGGGATTGCCTTGGGAGTGGATTGCCAGGCCCTTCTCCCATTTTTGTGGTGCTGGGAATTGAACTCGGGACCTCAGAGACTGCAGCTCAGCGCTCTACCCACTGAGCCAAATCCCAGCCCTTGGGGGCCTTAGTAGACACTAAATGCTGAATTATGAGCCATCAAGTTATGTAAACCGAGCTGCCCATCATGAACTGGATGTTGTCTAACTGGCCAATCCATAAAGTTGGGTATGGATAGCACCACTCCATCATCAGCTGGAAGAAGTATGCACCTGACTAGGCTCAAACAGATCATGAAGGTACAAATAAAGTACACGAGGAAGTACCCCAGATGCCCATGGTTCCCACTTCTGCTGCATTATTTTCACTCTTCCAGTCTGCATCAATGGCCTGATGTGGAGTTCAATGTGAGAAGTTGACTGGAGATGAAAAAACTTCAGGCCTGTTTTACAGCTTATGTGCACAGTATAAAGGTACCATACAAAAGTAAATGATGGCAGCATTTATAGCCCTACTTTATGACATCCCTGAAGAAAAAGGGTAAGGGGAAATCCTCTCAGTGGACAAGACTTTGAATAGGCTACCTGGTTACTTGAGAAGGCACTTATGCTGTATATGAATTTGCCTTCTCTGCCCAAAGTGCCTCTGCCAAAACTGCCATCCATGGACTTATAGAATACCTTGTGTATTTTTGTAGTACTCCACTGGGCATTGTTTCCAGACAAGGAACTCATTTCCTGGCAACTGAACTGCAGCCATGGGCCCATGTTCGTGAAATTTACTGATTTTACCATATTCTTTGTCATTCTGAGGCAGCAACCTTGACAGAAGTAGACTAGCCTTTTGAAGACACAGTTATAACACCATCTAGGGAGCAATACTTTACAGGTCAGGGCAGTGCCATCCCAGATGCTTTGAGTCACAGCTAACTATATGGTGCATTTTCTCCCATAGCCTATATTCATAGATCCCAGAGGCCAGGGGTGAAAACGGGAGTGCCACTCACCATTACCAATGCCCCCAATACTCATGTTTGAATGCTTGGTACCCAGCAGGTGGTGCTGTTTTAGGAGGCTGTGGATCCTTGGGAGGTGGGACCCAGCTAGCAGGAGTGGGTCACTTGGAGTGGGCCCTTTGAAGGTTACCTGGCTCAAGCCCTGGTCAATTTCTCTGCTCCTATTCACCATGATGTGAAGAGGCTCTGCCACAGGTCCTGATGCTGTTCCACCATCCCTCCTTGCCAAAATGGACTTACCTGCTAAAACCGTGAGCCAAAAATAAATCTTTCCTCTCTTACCTCTCTACCTTTCCTCAGGTACTTTGTTGCAGTGATATAAAAGTTAACTAACATAGATCCATTAGCAAGTTGTTACTTCTCATCTCTGTGACATAGGATCTGCTGGCCCAGAAGTCAGAGTTCCAAAGGGAAGAAACCTTCTGACAGGGAACCCAATAATTATTCCATTTAATGGAAGTCAAGACTGCTGCCCGGCCATGCTGTGTACCTTATGTCCTTGAGTTAACAGGCAGAAAGGGGGGGAGGTTATGTCTGGCTAGGGTGTTTAATCCTATCAGGGAGAAATTGTGCTGCAACTATCACATGATGGGTGTAAAAGTAGCATATCCGGAATTCAGGAAATTCTCAAGTGTGCCTCTTAATACTCCCATGTCCTAGATTAAAATCAATAGAAAACTATAATAATCCAGTTCATGCAGGGATGCTAATACTCCAAAGTCTTTAAGAATAAAATTTTGTGTTTATTAACCAAGAAATAAACTGCAATAAGCTGAGGTTCTGGCTGATAGCAAAAAGAATAGCAATGGGTAGAATAGGGGAAGAAGGCAGTTACTAATAACAGCAATGACCATATGACCCCATGTATCTATTAGCTTGTTGTGTGATGGAGGATTGCATGTTGCTATGATACTGAAAACTATGACACGGGTATATCAGATACTAGCAGGACCACCCATGATGGAGAAGTTTCAGCTGAGCTTCCAGACTAAGACAGACTAGGGAGAAGGACCCAACAGCCTACTCCTGAAACAATTAGTCATTGGAAACCCTATGAATAGCAGAGAAGCACTGCCAAATGTAGTGCTGGAAAATGAGCCTCCCAGGCTAGAAAGCATTCAAAAAATTACTGGGGAAGAGTTGCTTCCTCAAAGTAGAATTGACCTTAATGATGGGAATTGACTAGTGTCCCTGGGACTTCCAGTTGCTGAAGTGGCAAGACTCAAAATGAGAGGGAACAGTGTCTGCAGCAATGAGCTCAAATATAAAAAGACTGTGTGCATGGCACAGTGTATGGTAATGTTTCATTCTGTTGGTCACTAGGAGTTGCACCCAACTCAATGGCATCTAACAGCAACAGTAAATGACCATATATCCATTGTGGAGATTAGGATTATAACAATTTTGAGTATTTCCTCTTTATTTTAATATAAACATGCTTGTATATATACTAATCCAATATTTTATTTTCTTTCCTTTATCATTATCTTATTATCTAGTACAAGATGTCTTAATAATAAATTTACTTTATGTCTCAGGACTTAAATGTTCAAGTTACAAGATACTAAAGGAAATGTGTGAATCCATTTGGAAAAGAATGAACATCACTCAATGATAAAAAAGAACTTTGTGTTCTCTTCTGTGGGAAGGGATAGTATTGCTTTTAACTGTGTAAGGGATAGTTAGCCTGCAGCCATACCACTGTGGCATCTGATCCCATATCAGATCTCGGAAGCTAAACAGGGTTGGGCCTGATTAGTACTTGGATGGGAGACCGCTTGGGAACACCAGGTGCTGTAGACCTATTTTATGTAGAGTTGCTATGAGTCAGATACCAACTCAGTGGCACATAACAACAACAACAACAACAACAAGGGATAGTTGTATCATATTGTTAGACAGAATTATGACTTTGCTGTAGTTTTATTCAGATATTAAATATACTTTAAGGAGATGTATATGGTTGCCAAATTGACAAGGGGTGGGCTTTAATGGCTTTGTAATATGTTAACTTGCTTAGGCTAAACTACATTTCCAAGAATTCACTCTCTTGTTTATTTCAAGACTGGCCACAGGGGAGATTTTTGGAGATTTGGAGGCTGGAAGGGAAGCACTAGCCATTCCACATGTGGCTGACTCCCACGTGTTGCTTATCTGCTGACTCACCTCATTGGTGTGAAGCAACAACTGAGCTTGCAACTGCTCTACCTTCCCCAGATCCTCCCGCAGTTTGTCCATCTCCCATGCCAGCTTGTGCATTTAGCTCTATGATAAAAATTCTTACTTCTGTTGTATACACTCATCGCCAAGGTCAGAGACAACAAAAATGAAAATGAGTTCCAATTGTTTCCCACAGAGTTCTAGCTCATGTTCATTGGTTCTGGCCTGTTCTTGATCTCCCTCATTTTACATCTGTCTTTTCTGCCTCTAAGGATTCAAGCTCCAGCATCAGATCCAGAGACAATTGCCCTACAGAGCCTGCTTAGCCAGCTCCCACAGTTGCATAAAAGCAATTGCCTATAACAAATCCACTTTGGCCTGATGCAATATATCCCCTACAGATTCTGCTTCTGTGGTTGGTCTTGGACTGAAACAGATGGGGATCCAGTGTGGAAAGAAAATGTGTTTAGTTTTAAACATGCCAAATTTGCAACACAGGTAGAACAATGATGTGGAGGTATCTAGAGGCAGGATCATTTGAAATTCAGTAAGAGAGATGAGGAAATGTTATAGATTTGACATGCTTGCATGGATGTAGGAGCTGAAGTAACCACAGCAGATGAAATCCTTGAGGATGCTGCAGAAAAAAAAAGAGAGAGAGAGAGAGAAAGATACACAACTCAAACAGGAGAGTGAAGAAAGCCATAGCAAACATCAGTTTCTGGATCTCGATGGGGGACATCTGAGTCCCCTGGAAAGAAGAACCTGAGGGAATTTATACTGAGGAACATGATCCAGGACAGAGGAGGATAGAAAATGGAACAAAGTGAGGAAACATCGGTTATGCTCTGTGGCTAAATCCTTTTCTGATAAGGATTGAGCCTCATAACCTCAGAGATCTCATCCTAGGTTCTAATTTGATTTGTGGCACTACGCTCCCTGCCTAACAGAGAAGCAGGAGGCCAGAGCATTTCTGAGGCAAGGATACTTTAATGTGGTAATGAAAAAGCAATCGATTTGTATCCCTGAGGCTATGAATTTGAAAAGGAATGTAACTGGTGTGGGACTGGGGAAATTTTCACATAAAGCCTATTCTCAGAGGTGTGCCATCACCCAACTATTATGATATTGATCTGCCTCCCCCCCCCAAAAAAAAAAATTTAGTTCTAGGCCCAGTTTAATCTGTGCAGGGCACTTCTGAGGTCGTTTTGGCTCTTTGGTGCCTTATTCCCACCAAGATTCGTGGGCTGCCAACTTCGAAGATGATGCAACTGCCCCCCAGCTGAAGGTTGCATCCATCGAACTGTCTCTCCCCACTCTCCTCTTAATCTTTGCTGAATCTGTGGATGCTTTGGCACATCCCTGGGGCCTCTGTCTTTTAGAACGCTGATTCATCCAGAAAGCATCTGCTGGAGGTAACAGCCTTGTCACATGTTTCAAGTCAAGGAGGGATGTGTTGGAGAGGGAAAACTTCCATTTACTTTCTTGTAATCAACCCAAAGGCCAACGTCATTGCTATGCCAGTACTTACACTAGGAAACTAGTCCTGGAGACTGGAGAAAGGCTTCCAGCTGCAAGAAGAAGAGTTAACATACATCCCCTATGTTAATCTGTCCTCCCTGCTTCCTCTATGTGCGTACACAGCATAGATTGCCTTTCCCTGTGACAGTGCCTGTGACCTTTCTCTGCCTTTACCTAAAGATCTCTTGGATGTTGAGCCTTTCTGGCTCATTGGGAGGTCTTCAGGGAGGCCAGGGCACATGCAGAAACCCTGCTGTTTGGCAAGAACTCTCAGTGCTGGAGCCAAGTACAAAAACCAGTCCAAGTTTAAAAACAATGAGTTAATAGTCCTTCTTGGATTTGCATTATGCTCTTAGTGATAACTAATCAAATGCTTCATTTAGCCAAATCCCACTGGACTTTTTGTTCCAAGTGTTTCTCAAGGATCAGTCTTTCTCTGACCCTAGTAAATAACCAAAGAAAAGTTGATGCATGGAAATGTTACAAGATTTGCACAAAGACACACAAGAGTTGAACACATCCAAGCTGAATAAAGATTCTGAACTATCAGTGTTCTTTTCTATAGTAATATTTTTCATGCAGCTGTCTGAAGCTTTCCTATATTGTTCTACTGTCTCTGTCTCTTTCTCTCTCTCTCTCTCCCCCTCTCTCTCTTTCTCTCGCCCCCCTCCTTTTGTAGATCCAACTTCTTTTTTCCTGGAAAACAAGATGCAGCCATGTCCCCAGTTTGAGTCATGCTCCCTACTTTTAAAAGAACACACAGTGATATGTCTCTTGAGTGTATGATCATGGTACTACCATCAATCAGCTGGTTGGGGTCTTTTTGTTACACTTGGATAGAAATCATTGGTAGATAAGGAGTTCTTCAAGTGCTGGTCTTTAGCAGCTTTTATGTCCCTTTGTGTTTGACAAGTGCAAGTGGTGACAATAAAAGATAGGAACAGCAGCAACCTCTATTGTTACCACTCTTACTTAGGCCGAGGAGGTCAGTAAACCTAAGCATGTAAGTGTTACAGCTCTTATATAGGCTGAGGAGGTCAGGAATCCCAAACCTTTAATAGCAGTTGGCATTGCACCTTCTGGGCTGGCCTAAATATTGGGATCTTCAGCCCTTGACACTGGCCAGTGGTATAGCTCTCAGGCCTAGAGTGTCTGAGACATTGGTCCTAAAGACTTCACAATTCTCTGGAACTCTTCTAGTGACAAGGCCTGCAGTTTCTCTTCTTAGGTTCTTTACAATCCTTCTTCAGCCTCAACTCTTCACCCTGTCTTGCTTTCTTACTTCCACTGTCCCTCTTCTTCCTGTCTAGTCACTCTATTTGAACTGCTCAGCTGCCTCATTGCTATGGATGCTATCGCCATTGCCATCATTCAGGAGACAGCCATCACTGCCTTTCTAATGCTGCCACTGCTTCTGCTGCTGTCAGTTGCTGGTCTTACAGCCCTGACATTTTTGCAGCAATCAATACAGCTGCCTGCCTTGTCACTTTTACTGCTTAGTCTGTCAATCTCTCAGCTCCATCTCTTTAAAGCTTCATGGAGACAGGTACAGTGGTGCATGCCTATAATCCCAGCAACTTGGGAGGCAGAGGCAAAAGGACTGCAAGTTTGAGACCAGCAGCAGACTGCATAACTTAGGGAGACCCTGTCTCAAGATAAATAAAATTAAAAAGTGGCTTGAGGTGCAGGTCAGTGGTAGAGTGCTTGCAAAGTATGCATGAGACCTTGTGTTCAGCCCCCTAGTACTGCAAAAAGAAAGAAAAAAGAAAGGAAGAAGGAGAGAGAAAGAAATAAGGAAGGAAAGAAAGAAGAAGGAAGGAAGAAGGGAGGGAAGGAGGGAGGAAGGGAAGAAGGGAGGCAGGGAGGAAGGAAGGAAGGAAGGATGGAAGGAAGGTCCGTGGTTCTTGCAGCCCTTCCCTCACTGCCACTCTTAGACCAAAATGGTTCTTAGCTCCCCTCTGGCTGATTGTTACAGCCTCCTTGTTCCTGGCTCCACTCTGGAGGATCATCTGGAGCCTTGCACATCATGCTCCACTTCCGTCAATCAGTGGTTCTCCTCTCTGCTCCTGTCACTGACATCAAGACAGTTAGACACTGCCCTACTTCTGCAAGTTGGTGTGCTGGCTGCCTTTTAGTCCTACTGCTCTGCTGTTCTCACTGCTGTTATCACCATTCTGCTGTCTTCTCTTCTTCCCTCATATTTCCATCTCAGCATGCATTACTAAAAGGAGGCCACTTGAGAGAAGCTTTCTCTGGTAGCCCACTCCCAAAACAATCCCAAAACAATTAGCCAATACAAACACTGTGAAGAGCAGAGAAGCACTGACATAGTGCCAGGCATGGCACAGTCTTGAAGAATGTTTCATTGGTTGTTATGAGTTGGACCTGACTCCATGGCATCTAACAACAACAACAATGTTGCAACAGCAGGGGAGGCAGGACAGAAGTGTGTCTCCCAGCTTCCTAATTAAGTGAACGGAACTACTTGCTAATATAGCCAAAAAGGGGAGTGTTTTCACCAGTCACAGCAAAACTGTCATGCAAATAAAAGTTTGTGTTTACACTAATCACGGCACTGTCTCTTTTGCATCAGAAACAGCAGTCCCTCTGCTAGGCCAGTAAGGGAAATGATGCCTGTCTGGCTTGGGTGGAAATTGTTGCAGAGTTATCTAGAGTTCATAGGGGCTTGCAATGGCAAAAGGTCCAGTGCAAACTGAAAACTCTTTGAAACAGTCATGGCTGGGACTACGCCTTCAGGAGCCAGATTTGTACTACAGCTACAAATGTCATGTGGCTTCCTCAAGCATCTATGAAGTATTCAAAATGGCTGGTGCTTGTGTAAGGGTGCTTTGGCTGGCTGCTTGACAGAGTTCTTTAGTCAAGACAGTCAGTGTAGTAAAGGAGAGCCCAACAACTACCAATTATGTAGTCAAATTGCCCCATCCCCCAACATCTGTGGTTATTTACAGGAGGATAAACATCAGAAGGAGTACTTACAGGAAAGAAACATATTATTTACATTAATATTGATTTGAACAGTGCTTAACAGCATTTTTAACAATGCTTAATACCTGCCCCCTGCCCTAGGGAGAGTTGAATCCCCTTGATTTGTCTTAGTACTGTGTAATCCAATGTTTCATGTATCTTATTCTCAATTGCATGATGATCATATTATATAGTTTTCTTCTAACTCTCAAAACTCTAAACTCTGCTTCCATCATCATACTCCTCTGAAATAACTCTTGCTGTCATGCCCAGCAGGTTGTTGGTCCCAATAAATATGTTTTAGTCTTAACCTCTATATACCTCTCAAAAGCATTCTCCACTAATAACTGCTCACCACTTCTAATAACACTAAAAACCTATAGCTTCCAAGAAATTATATTATTCTACCTATAACTTCTCTGGGTGGTTCTTAGTCTTTTTGGCCATCCATTAGTATCTGGGAATGCATCAAATGTATGGTTCCATGAGAATCAGTATACAAAACCCTCTAATGGATCTCATCCATATTTGTATATTTTGTTACCAGGTAAACACCAAGAACTCATAAATTTGTGTCTTTAGGCTCTTATTTCCATTATTGGTCCTACTGATATATTTTTTTGGTCGAATGCACCTCCAACTCCATATATTCCGAATAAATTCATGAACTCTACTCTGCAAACCTAGCTGGCCTCTGTGTCTCTGTGGCTGACATCACAATTCATACTTGACTCCTTGCTTACACGACACCCCATTCCACCAATGAATGCCAAAACTCATTGGTTTTCTTCCTTACAGTGCTTGAGTCCAGCCATATCTCTCCATCTTCATTGCAACTCACTTAGCCACACTACATCCCATCAGTGCTCAACTGAACTGCCATCAGTGGCCTCCTAAGTGGTCTCCTGCATCCATTCCTGTCCCTCCTGCAACCTAGGTATGCTCTCCATTTGCCACAGTCAGAGTAAACTGTTACTCACCAGCTTAAAACCCTTGATGTATTACTCATATTTACAAATTAAGTACAAGACTCTGAACACAGCCAACAAAGTCCTGTTTGATCTGGAGCTCTGCCTACCTATTCAACATCAAATCTCACTATTCAACATCAAATCTCATCCCCTTCACTTTCTGTACTCCATTCATATTGACCTTCTTTCTGTCTGTGTGCTATTCCTTTCTGTCTCAGGGTCTTTGCATATACTTTTCAGTGTGCTTATTTTTCTTACTCCTTATTCTAAGTAATATCTCCTTATTTTCAGATCTTATCTTAAATGAGCCTGCAGCCATAGCCCTGTGGTATCAGATCCTGTCAGATCTTGGAAGCTAAGCAGGGTTAGGCCTAGTTAATACTTGGAAAGGAGACTGCCTGGGAAGAACAGGTGCTGCAGGTTTGGGAAAAGGACCCAGCAACCCGCTCCCAAAAATCAATCTGCCATTGAAAACCCTATGAATAGCAGAGATGCACTGACAATAGTGTTTCACCATTGCACATAGGGTCGATATGAGTCAGATACTGAGTCAAAGGCACCTAACAACAAACAACAATCTTAAATGACACTTCTCTAGGGAAGATTTCCCTTATTCCTTAGTAGATGACTTTATCTGCCTGTCCTATGAGGTGTGTGTTTTCCAAGATGGTTGTAAAAATACCTCTTGTTACTTATGCTCTTCTTACAGTGTGATACTGATATTCTTCCTATAAAGGATCTCTGTGTTCCCTACCCTTGAATTAAAGTGGTTCTGACTATGCCAGAAATGAAACTGGATGATTTCCAAGGGAAGCATAAAAGATTATGCCACTTTTGTTTGATATTTTTCTTTTTGAGATACTCACTCTTAGAAGCCAGCAACAATATCGTGAGGAAGTCAAGTGGAGGGGTCACAGATCTCAGTCAACAGCTAGCATCAACTCCTAGACATGGGAGTGATGAAACCTTCAAGATTACTCTAATTCCGATTATTGTGCAACTTTAGGAACATGAGAGACCCTGAGTAAGCCAAAGTAACCCCTAGTGAGTCCTTAGGCTTGTGAGAAATTATAATAAATAATAGGTGATGTTAATATTTTGTGTTGATTCACTATGTAGCAATAAATAACTAAAACAAGTGCTTCATAGCATGAATCTGTTTGTATAGATTGGTTGGATACATCATTCATTGTTGTTCTTAGGTGCCATCAAGTCAGGTCTGACTCATAGTGACCCCATGTACAACAGAATGAAACACTGTACCAGGCACACACTCCACTTTATGTTTAAGCCCATTGTTGCAGACAATATGTCAATCCATCCAGTTGAGGGTCTTCCTTGACCTGCCACTCTCCCAACCATGATGTCCTTCTCCAGGGACCGGTCCCTCTTGATTACATGTCCAAAATTCATCAGACACAGTCCAGCCATCCTTGCTTCCAAGGAGCACTCTGGTTGCACTTCTTCTAGGACAGATCTGTTGGTTCTTTTGGCAGTCCATGGTATATTCAATAATCTTCTCCAGCACTGTAATTCAAAAGCATCAATTCTTCTCCTGTCTCCCTTATTCATTGTCCAACATTCACAAGCATACGATGCAACTGAAAATATGATGGCATGAGTCAGATGCACCTTCGTCCTCACTGTGACATCTTTACTTTTCAACACCTTAGGAGATCTTTTACAACAGCTTTTCCCAATGCAATGTGTCTTTTGATTTCTTGACTGCTGCTTCCATGGGTATTGATTTTAGACCAAGTAAAGCAAAATGTTGGACAACCTCAAACTTTTTATAAAGGATACATCATAGGATTTGTTTATTTGTATAAAGCATCTTCATTTCCCAATAAACTACAATCTCTTTGATGCAAGTGAGGACAGCCTCCTATTTTTTATTGTTGTGTTAATAGCACTAGCAAAGAGACATGGTATGTACTGACGAAACACTTGTTGAGTAAATTAATAAATGAACTCCATTGTGGAGGTTTTTGAAACTTTTCCTTGTGAAAGTTTGAATGAACACTTCAATACATCTAATTATGTATTCTTTTAATGCTCATTTGAGATGACATTTCTCATGAAAAAGTGACCAAAGAATAGTACATAATAACAACATTCATCCATCAAACATTTATTGGCCCTGTGCAAAAGGTCCTTTGGGAACATCAAGAATTACACCATAATATTTTTTCACTGCCGTTGCTCATATGTGAAATACTTGAAGAGTTTACGAGAGACCACTGGCATTTAAAGGTTTCACATTCCCTGTTGCTATGATTTGAATGTTTGTTTTCCTCCAAAATCTGTGTGTTGAAATCCTAATCCCTAAAGTGATGGTACTAAGAGATGAGGCCTTTGAGAGATAATTTCGGTCATGAGAGTGGAACCCTCATGAATAGGATTAATGACCTTGTGAAAGAGGCCTTTTCTGAGGATGCAGCAAGTAGGCACCATCTATGAACCATTAATCAAGCCCTCACCAGACACCAAATCTGCTAGTGCCTTGATCTTCAACTTCCTAGTCTCTAGAAATATGAGAAATAAATTTACATTGTTTATATATTACATGGCTTATGGTATTTTGTTACAGCAACTGGAATGGACTAAGACACCTGTATCTATTTTTGTGAGAAATTAATGAAGCAATTATTTGAAGCCAGATTTTGATGGATCTAGGTGTACCACTTTGGCATCTGATCCCATCAGATCTCGGAAGCTAAGCAAGGTCAGGCCTGGTTAGTACTTGGATGGGAGACCGCCTGGGAACACCAGGTACTGTAGGCTTGAGAGAAGGACCTGGCAACCTATTCCCAAAAAACAATCTACCATTGAGAACCCTATGAATAGTAGAGAAGCACGGACAATTGTCTTTTGTCTGTTGTACATAGGGTCACATTGAGTTGGACACTGACTCCACAGCACCTAACAATAACAACAGGGTTTAGTTCAGCATTTCCCAGACTTTAGCCCTCTTTGCCCTCTTCCTATCTCACTTAAAAGAAGAAATTTTAAAAAGCTAAGAAGCACCTGAGGGCTGGGAATTAGCTCAGTTGGTAGAGTGCTGCTCCACACTCTCTGAGGACCCAGGTTTGATTCTGAGCACCGCAAAAATGGGAGAAGGATGTGGCAATCCACGCCCAAAGCAATCCTGAAACAATCAGCCATTGAAAACCCTATAAGGGTCGCTATGAGTCGTACCCAACTTGACAACACCTAACAACAACAATAACAACAGCAAAGCTTTTGATGCTTAGCTAGCAAGTGAACTATCTTAACTCTCCAGTATCTACATCTTAACTGAATTTTCTTTTCTGTCTGTTAAATGTTCTTAAAATCATTACATCTCTGTGTCTTTGTGGCAATTTGTGGATATGGCATGGCCATATCCAGGAATCACTCAACCTTACCAAAATATGATTAGAGAATAGTCTGGGAAAACAAATAGAAATTTTTGCATCTGATCTCTTCTTGGTTTAGAAGTCCTTTGTGAATACCAAGTATATTCTGAATATGAAATGTTCCCTATAGGTTCATGTGTTGAAGGTGTGGTCCCCAGTTTATGGCACTGTTTTAGGAGGAGGAGCCTGTTTGGAAGAAGTAGATCATTGGGGGACATGCCCTGGAAAGATATATCTTCTCCCCTCTCTACCACTTCCTGTCTGTTTTTGCTTCTTGGCTGCCATAATGTGAGCAGCTTTCCTCCACCATGCCCTTCCTTCATGATGTTTCTGCCTTGTCATGGGCCTAAAAGCAATGGGTCCAGCTAATAATAGACTGAAATTTCTGAAAGCATGAGCAAAAATAAAATTTTCTTCCTGTTGAATTGTTTATGTCAGATATTTGTCACCAAAGAAACCTGACTAATATACAAGCACTTGCTGGGTGACACTATTGATACTATGGTAAAAGAAAAGTAAAAGTGGGCTGAAGGGGATCAATAAATCCATTATGGAGGAGATGAGGTTTAAGACAGATTTTGAAAAATGGAAACAGTCGCAGCAGTGGGACTGGAAACATGGACGTGCAATGCAATAAATGTTTCAAGAGATTTTAGTTCATATTCCTTGGCTCCATTAATTCTGAGCCTGTGGTGAGGCAGAATATCATGATAGCAGAAATGAATGGAGAAGGAGGCTGTTAACCTCATGGCAGATAGGAAACAGAGGTTGGGACTGGGAACCAGATAAAACTTTAGAAGGCACACCCTCAATAACCCAGTTTCTCCAGCTAAGCCCCACTTCCTAAAGTTTCCATTACTCCTAAATAGCCCCACCAGCTGGGGACCAAATGTTCTACACATGTGCCTGTGGGGGACTTTTCATATTCAAACTATAACAGATGAAGTTGAGTGGTCATATGGAGGAACAATGGGAGAGTGAACTGGAAAGGGAAATTGGAGCCACATTACTTGGGCCTTTAAATAAAATGCTAAAATTTACTTGATTCTAGAGCCTAGAATTATAGGTGAATGATTCCACAGGACAATACGATATGTTCTCCTGGGTGTGTGAAAAACATGATTTGGGAAAGCCTTATTTGCATCATCCCACCTGGGGTTTCCCTTGCCTCTTTTCCAGGATCCTTTCTATTGTGATATAGTAAGCAGCAAGCCCTTGTAACTGATGAGCATGTGGGTTTTTTCTGGGTGGGTTGGAACAAGAAGAAAATATAACCAGAAGATTTAAATTATCTATAATATGATCTGTGGGTATCCACTGAAGGTTTACAAAAGGCATGAAAGTTATATGAATAAAGCAATCGCTGAGGAAGACAACTGTGGCAGGGAGTGCAATGAGTAAGAAGAAGAGGCAGGAAGTTGATACCTCAGACATTGTTGGTTATAAGCCTAACACCCATTGTATACTTTTTAACTTCCAGAAGAGCCTCAGTTTTGTTCAATACCCACCCCTATTGCACAAGTGTTAGGGGAATTTGACTTCATCACCAGCTTTAGGGATAACTCCTACTTGATGTAAGTCAATTGTGACAGTCCTGTTCCCTTTACCAGTAATCCATTTAGGGGGTGGCATGTGGCACAGTAAGACACTGAGGTGGGAGGGGAGACCTATGAAAGATTTCTTTACTTCTTATTGCAGATTGGGTTCCCCACAGAGCAGAGTGTGAAATGGCAATGAGCATGCAGAAGGTTCATGAAAGAGTACACTTGGACACCTGTGGGAGGAAATCAAGGGCAGCAGGAGCAGGTGAGGGTAAATTCAGATGAGATGTAGCCTGTGTGCAGGCCTCGGGAAATCTGACAAGCAACTCTGAAGATGGTCCTATGGAGTTGTTTCGAATTGGCATAAGGAGACTGGATTGGGCATTGGATTGCTCCCAGGAAGGGAACATGAACTTGGACATTGCTAAAAAGGGCTGACATCTTCAGCCAGTTTGCTGGAAACATTTTCCAGAAGCTGGGAGAATAAGTCCTTCAGTCCTAAAGAGGGATACAGGCAGTACATTGCAGTACCCAGTATACTCCGAAAAGAATCATACAGACTATATAAAATCCTTTTTATGCTGATGATCTGTATGAAAGTGATGTCTAGAATGCTACACCTATTTCACAAGCAGGCTGAGACTGGAGTTAACACAGAGAGAAGATTAGAATGAAGAGAGCTGCAAGATAAACAGAGGCAGAGGCCATATACACAACGTGTGGAGCCTACCTGGAGTTTTGGACTCCTTCATAGAGGTGGAAATAAATGTTCTTACTCTAAATCAGTTGAGTTAGGGATTTCTCTGACTTGAATCCCAAGAATCCTAGCCAAGGTCATCAGACCAAAGATGATATGGATTCGAAACATACAAAGAATGGGAAAACAGGGAAAGAATGAAAAATATAAAGAAAGCATCAGTAAAATCTGGATCCTGGCAGCATATGGGGTACAATGGTATTTTCTTCATCCCAACCTTGTTTTTGGAATGACTAAATAAAATCAATGATAAAAATAATATCCTAGAAAATATTTTAAATGATTAATGTGATGGATATATGTTTTGGCATAGCCCACCACCCCTTCCAAATGATACCTCAGTTTCTTTTTGGGGAACTATCTCTCCCTATTGTGAAAAATATGGTGGTATGAGAAAGCCAATGGTTTCCTCTCCAACATGATAAGTCAAGGATTTTCATGAGATAGCATCCATCTGATTCTTCCTTATTTCTCCAATATAGTATAGGACACACACATTTTCTTGGACATTTGGACCTTGAATCTAGAACTAGTGGCAGATAAAATTACAAAATGATTATATTTTTAACCCTAATGGCAGCACCCTGATTGATCATAGAGTTGTTATTTATTAATCCTATGCACCCCACCCCCACCCCTGCAGCCATAGCCCTGTGGCATCCAATTCTGCCAGACCTCGGAAGCTAAGCAGGGTTGGGCCTCATTAGTACTTGGATGGGAGACCGCCTGGGAACACCAGGTGCTGTAGGCTTGGGAGATGGACCCGGCAACCCACTCCCAAAAATCAATCTGCCATTGAAAATGCCATGAACAGCAAAGAAGCGCTGATAATAGTGTTTCTCCTGTTGTGCTTAGGGTTGCTATGAGGCAGATACCCACTCAACTGGCACCTAACAACAACCTCAACAATGCCCCCCCCCCAACTACCCAAAACTGCCTTCCTTTTGCTTGTATCCAAACCTTTTTCTTCTGCCTTCTTGTCAACATTGTATACTCCTGAAATCTGGCTCACTTTTAACCAGTATCCAGTCTCTCTTTACTAATGCAATTTCCAAATTTTAGCCACTTGGAGTCACAGTTCAAGATGATATTTCACCCTCCTTTGAAATGTGATGTGGTCATGAGATTACATTCTGGTCATTAGTAAGCAAACGCATGCTACTTCCAAGTTGTTCCTCAGCAATGGAAGATGCATGTGCTCTCCTGAGCCTTTCCCTTTAATTTTGGTTGAGACACTATGAGAACTGGGTAGTCATCTTGAGTCATGAAACAGATGCCTCATATTGAGGATCTCAGAGTAGATTTACTAGCTTTGCATTGCACATTTATGAGCTGTGATCTAAAAGAGATACATACAGCTTGAATCAGCCACTAAATTATGGTTGTGCTATACTGGCACATACTCGAAATAATGTAACTTTTATAATAAATTCTTAATTTGGGAACAAAAAAGCTTAAACATAAAACTATTAATGGAATTTAACTTCTGCAGGATTTTTGTAACTCAAATATCTGCGGATATGAAATTTTAAATAGTTCTGTGGCCAAAAGAAGCTGCTGCAGACACTGGAATATTTATAGTGGAAGACAGGAAGAGTCATGGTATTTATGTTTCCATAAGACTGAGGAACCATTTTCATCTTGGATCCAATCTAGAAATTACTTTTTTCCTGCCAAAGCCTAACTTGGATAAAATAGTTTTCTTAACAAAAGTGAAGCAAAAGCCATAGGAGGAAAAAACTGATTTTCCACTGAACACAGAACAGAGCCACAGCACAGAGAATGAGATTTTATTTCCAGAGCTGTGTGATAAAAAGCAATGGGCAGTCTAGTAATATATTTACTACATCACCAAACTTTAACTTTTGAGAAAATCCTCATGTACACATAAATTTCTATATATTTTCAGAAAGATCCTATGACACAGACATTTACTTATTACCAAATATCTATGTGCCTCTTTACATGTCCTAGCCTTCTTGCAATTAGGTGGAACCATATGGCTTGGTTATGACTGTGAAAAGTGGAATGTAACATTTCTCGGCTTAAGCATTTAAGAAAGAACATGTGTTGTTAAAAGACTTTCCACAAAGAAAACTCCAGTCCCAGTTGACTTCATTCATGAAGTCTACTTACATTTAAGGAAGAATGCATACCAATTCTCATGAACTCTTAGAGAAAATTCAAGAGGAAGTACAATATCTTTGCTCATTCTAAAAGGACGGCATGGTTAGACAAAGACATTAGACGAAATTAGACAAAGACATTACACAAAAAGAAAACTATGGACAATTTCCCTCATGAAAATAGATATAAATATTCTTTAAATTTTAGCAAATTGAATCAAGCAATATATAATATAAAAGATAATACCTCATGACAAAATGGAGTTTATCCTAGGAATATAAGCCAGTTTTAATATTCAAAATTCAATCAATGTAATTCACCACACTAACAGATCAAGAAAGAAAGACAATATTGTCATCTCAAGAGATAAAGGAGAGGATCACAAGTTCGAGACCAGAGGAAATCTGTGTAATTCAGCAAGACCCTGTCTCAAAAAAGTAAAAACATAGGCTGGAGGCAGTAGCTCTGTGGTCCAGCACTTGCAAAGCATGCAAGCGCGAAGCCCTAGGTTCAACCCCCAGCACCGGAAAAAAAAAAAAAAAAAAGAGAGAGAGAGATAAAGGAAAAGCATTTGACAAAATTCAACATTTATTTCTATATTTTTAAAAAATCAAATGATGACTAGAGGGAAACCTCTGCAACCCAACAAAGAGCATTTCAAAAGAACTGAAGTTAATATAATACTTGATGGTGAAGAGGGAATAGTTTTCATCTAAGTTCAGGATGTTCACTCTTGCTGTGTCTATGCAATATTGCACTGGAAGGTCTAACCAGTAAAATCAGTTCGCTGTTGTTGATAGGTGCTGTTGGGTTAGGTCTAATGCATAGCAACCTTATGTACAACAGAACGAGATACTACCTAACACTGTGCCATGCCCATACTGTGCCAATGCTTCTCTGTTATTCATAGGGGTTTTCAATGACTGTTTCAGGAGTGGGCTGCCAGGTCCTTCTCCCATTTTTGCAGTCCTGAGGTTGGAATCTAGGTCCTTAGAGTGCACAGAGCAACACTCTACCAACTGAGCTAAGCCCCAGCACTAATGAAATCAGGTAAGAAAAGGAAATTAAATGTATCCACAGTGGGAAAAAAGTAAAACTGATAATTCAAAAACAGCATGATTGTTTATGTAGAAAATCCACTGGAATTTACAAAAAAGTGGTTACAACTAGTGAGTTCTCTATACTATATACACAATTGGAAATTGAAATTTAAAAATAATACCTTTTTGTAACAGCATCAAAACTATGAAAGATTTATGGATAAATCTGACTCAAGTTATATAAGATCTGTATTAAAAACAATAAAATATTTTTGGGAGAAATTAAAGTTCATTGATCAGAAGACTCAAATTGATCTGCACATTCAGCTCAATCCAAGTGAAACTCTCAATAGGTTTTTTTAATGGGAATTAATACTGACTCTAAAATGAATGTGGGTATGTAAAGGACCTAGAGCAGCAAAACAAAACAAAACAAAAAGTTTGAAGAAGAAAATTGAATTTGGAAGAATAACACTCTATGACTTCAAGATTTATTCAAACTACATTAGTTAATTGGAAGAAGGACATGGCAATCCACTCCTGAAGCAAGCCTGAAACAACTAGCCACTGAAAACTGTATGAGGGTCGCTGAGTCAGACATGACTCTACAGCACCTAACAACAACAACAACAACAATAATACCAACACATTAGTGAATATAGCGTGGTGTTGGCATAAAGGTAGACAACCAGACCAATGAAACAGAATAGAAAGTCCAGAAATAGACTCACACATATAAGATCAATTGATTGTGACAAAGACACAAAGACAATGCAGTGGAGAAAGGAGAGCATTTTCAACAAACGATGCTATAATGAGCATCCCTATGCCAATAATATAAAAGAACTTTGAATTATGTGTAGAAGAAAGCAGGAGAAAATCTTTGTGATCTTGGCCCAGGCAAAGATTCATAGATATGACACAAAAAACAGAATCCATAAAAGAAACAATGTTAAATATTCTCACATAAGCAATCACTGTGACTCATGTCTACATTTGTAAGTGGGGATAATACAACTTTTCTCATGGGATTGTTGTGAAGATTAAATGAGTTAATAAAGAGAGCACACTTAGAACTGAGTATGAGGTATCTTGCTTATTAAATATTACTATTATAAAACTTGCATATAATCATTCTTTTACTTCATCATAAAATATACCCATTTATGATCATCAGCTACTGTCTAAGTGTGCTTCATGAATTTCTGGGAGAACTGCTTCCTCTATATGTTTTGGCAGCTGAGTAACTGGAATAAAGGCTTCTGTCTAATGGTTGTAGGCAAGATTCTGAGCAAAACCAAGTCTGCAATCTCCCATTTAAGGAAGTTTCTGATACAATATTCACCTCATTAACGAGTTATTATCACTTTTATTTTTGTGAGTAGACTCTTCTTTGTTAAAAAATACAAATCATACATCTTCCAAACACATACCAGAAAGATATGGGTAGGGAGAGGTATCTGTCCATCCAGCCCCAGTTCCAAGCCCATGTGGCTTTAGCAGCAACAAGGAGTGTGAAGTAACAGGCTAAAAAATAAGACTGGTGTATGTGTGTGTATGAGCAGAAGGACATACAATATCTGTGGGAAGTGCTGGTGGAAGAAACAAACAGCATTGGACATACCATGGGTGGGAGACCATTTTATAACATTTCTTGTTGATCAAACCACTGTGAGCACCTTCTTTGCCCACTCACTGGACTCATGTCTTGGTAGTCACAGTGACAGTGACATTGAAGGTGGGTGCTCTGCTGGGGCTCTTGATACAAAGATCCTTGGTAAATTCTACATTCTGCAGCAGCTAGTTCCAGATCACAAACATTTCTGGTCCTCAAGATTCAGCCCATTCACGAAAAAACTTGACAAGTCTTTGCCAGCCAGGCCTCCAAACTCGGTGTGATGTTGGTGAAGTTCTTCCCAGGGATAGTGACCTAATGGAGGGCAAGTCCTTGTAACCCACAATAGGTGTGTCCTGGTAGGTTCTGTTCACCATAATATTGTTGATGTAGGTGTCCCACCAGGTTGGGGAGCTGCTGCTGGGGCCTCGGGCTGGCCCCAGCTTGGCTAACTGTGCAACAGCCTTCACACCACCACCCACTTTTGGTATTTTTATATGACATTGGCACAGGGCTTCTAACCTAGCAAAAAGATATATTCACATCTGTGAATAATCAGAGAGAAAAAGTGTCTACTTAGAAAAAAGCCCTAACATTATTCATGTGTGTTCAGAGAAGTTTTCTTCTTCCTTCTAGTTGGATAAAGGTATTCATGAAAGTGTGATTGTAGTTTTTTAGACCCAATTCTAGATCCGGGGATAATTTTCAGTAAAATAGTTATACCTGTGTACATGTTTGTATGTGTAGGAAAGAGGCTGTTTGAAATCAGCGTTTGTATTTAGTAGATCTTCATATCTAATTTGATTGATCATATATTGTTACTTTAAGCCTTTCAATATTTTTTTAGGGGTGAGTCTGCAGAACTTGATTGGGCAAGACTAAACTGGTTATGGAAGTTTACAATAGGAGCCTCTCCTTTTTGTAATGTTAAGTATGAGTAGGACTTTCCAATTTTTTTAATCAAAAAGGAGAGAAATATGAGCAGAATAGTGCATACTTGTAATCCCAGCAACTTGGGAGGTGAAGGCAGGAGGATTGCAAGTTCAAGGCTGGAGGCAGCCTGCATAATATAGCAAGGCCTTGTCTCAGAATTAAAAAAATAATAAAAAGGGGGCTAGGGGTGCAGCTCAGTCATGAAAACACCCTGATCTCTCAGCACCCCCAAAAAATGAGGGAGAGAGGAAAGAAAGGAGAGAGAGAGAGAGAGAGAGAGAGAGAGAGAGAGAGAGAGAGGGAGTTTTCAAGGACATATAAAATTTTCAAGAGTTTTCAAGGACATATAAAAATCATAGAGTTGTATGTGTTGAGTCTCATGTCTGAGTCCTTCCCAATATCACTAGGGTAATGGACGGGGCTCTTCTGTAGTACTTGATGGTCATGGATTCCATGTCATGGTTCACTAACGGGTTGAACCAGACCCCATGTCTCTAGTAGGGTCCATAATGAAAAATGTTACCAAGTCCCCACCCCTGGCTGAATTGTTCAACTTAAACCAGATCAGTGTGGATTGTTTTTAAGCCAGGGTCTCACTATGTAGCCCAGGCTGGCCTTGAATTCATGATCCTTCTGTCTCCACCTCCAGAGTATTTAAGATTACAAGCATGGCCCACAATGTCCAGCTGTAGATTCTTTTTAAAAAAATTTTACTAGTATTTTGATTGTACATGTTTATGGGGTAAAGAGTGATAATTCAGTTCATATACACAGTGTGTAATTATAAAATCAGGACAGTTAACAATTCCATATTCACAAATATATATTTTCAAAGTTTGATTAACATGTAATAATTGTATACATTTATGAGGTACAGTATGGTTTGGTTTTCTTTTTAATTGCATAGCGCATAGTGAGTTTTGTTATGGGATTTTCATACCATTGCATCTTATATTTTGCACATATTCCCTCCCTCTTTACTCCCCTATGTTGCTGCTCCTCCTCTTCCTGCTTGCCATGTCTGCTTCTCCTGTCCCACATGTTATTGTCCTCCCTCTAGGTGGACCACCTTATGTTTTTCAAACTTACCTATATACAATTTTGTTGTTGTTACGTGTCGTTGAGTTGGTTCCGACTCATAGTGTCCCCTGGATTTTCAATGGCTGATTGTTTTCAAGATTGTTTCAGAAGTGGGCTACCACACGTCCTTCTCCCATTTTTGTGGTGCTAGGGATTTAAGCCAGAGCCTCAGAGAGCACAGAGTAGCACTCTACCAACCAAGCTAAACCCTAGTCCACTACTCTACATACATTTTTACACACACACACACACACACACACACACACACACACACACATATGTATATAATTGTCAGGTGCCATTGAGTCAGTGTCCAACTCATAGCGACCCTATGTACAACAAGTAAGACAGTACTGTCAGTGCTTCTCTGCTATTCATAGTGTTTTCAATGGATGATTGTTTTGGGGGAGCAGGTTGCCGGGTCCTTCTCCCAAGCCTACAGCACCTGGTGTTCTCAGGTGGTCTCCCACCCAAGTACTAACCAGGCCAGACCCTGCTTAGCTTCTGTGATCTAATGAGATCGGACGCCACAGTGGTATGATATATATATATATATGTATACATGTATATGTATATATGTGTATATGTATATGTATTGTGTGTATATATGCATATATATGTGTGTGTATGTGTGTGTTCATATATTTTATATATATGTATATATATATATATATATATATATATATATATATATATATCCCTTTAAGGTAGATCAGCTATAGATCTTTTAAACTGAAGGATCAGTGCAACAAAGACTTCCATTTAATAATAGAGGCTTAAGGGGCTAGAGGGCAAGGCAATTCAGTGGTAGAGTGAACATGTGAGGCCCTGGATTTGATCTCCAATACAAAAAAAAAATGAGAAAGAGAGAATCTTGATTTTTATATAGGATCATTGCTTCCAAGAATATAAAAGACTATATTCTCTTTGTTTCAGAAATGTAAACTGTCTAATGGGATTTGGCAGAAGTGGTGTATACAGGTTTGTAGAAAGCTATCTGAAAATGCTAAATCACTTGATGTGGGGCTTTTTGCTTTCCTTCCATTCTCTTTTCTTCCTGGAATAAAGATATAAGATTTACTTTTCAAATCAATGCAAATGTAGTCTGTTAAAGACAAGGGATAGACAAAATACATTGATCATTCCATTTGTTTAATGTTTAGGCCCATCTGAGTAGAGCACAAACAACTTCCATTGTTTTGTTCCTTCTTCTTCCAACCGCTTCCCACACATACTCACTACAAATGCTATTGGCACCAATATTACACAAACCAAAGTATCATTTTTCTAACATTTAAGTGGAGAGTGAAGAATGAGATAAAGAATATTCCATGTGGGCCTTGTTGACGTCCTTCTGTGATACCCATCCTACTGAGCACATCTAGTTTATTGTACGTACTAAGACATATGGTCCATATGTTTTGATTAGGGATAATACCTTTACAAGCTGTAATAATGATTGTGTAATGAGTGGTATTTTTTTCAAGTCCCCCCTACTATCAGTGTGGGAGGTAGGAAGGGAGGAAACACATCTGTTTGGATATTCACTGAATACTCTGGAGAAGAACAAGAATTATCAAACAAAATCTGCAAGGCAAAATAGTTCATGGGAAACAATTCAGGGGTGATATTAGCAGGTCTTGAAATCAGAAGCAAGAAAGAGTTTGGGGGCATCCAAAGCCCAACATATTTCAAAAAAAGAGTTATAGTTACAGAGCGAGGCCTTGAAGATATAGGAAGACTAGGTCCTAGGTTCTTGGAGACCACATGCAGGAGACTTGGGAGTGTAAAGGGGAAGGGTCAGAGTTCTGACAAGTTGTGTCATTCCTCTGACAAGTTGTGTCATTCCATCTGAAGCCAGAGTGCACTTATGTTGGTGAAAGGGAATTTGGGGCTAAGTTAAGCTCTTTTATTGACTTTCTAGTATCCTTAGGGTCTGGGATTTAGATTAGTTGGTAGAGCACTGCACTGCAGTCTCTGAGGTCCCGAGTTTAATTCCCAGCACCGCAAAAATGGGAGAAGGACCTAGCAATCCACTCCCAAGGCAATCCCGAAACAGTCAGCCATTGAAAACCCTATGAGGGTCGCTATGAGTTGGATGCCCAATCGACAGCACCTAACAACAACAACAATTATCCTTAAAGGGCTGGGATTTAGCTCAGTTGGCAGAGCACCACTCTGCAGTCTCTGAGGTCCTGAATTCAATTCTCAGCACTGCAAAAAATGGGAGAAGGACATGGCAACCTAGTCCCGAGGCAATCCCGAAACATTCAGCTATTGAAAACCCTATAAGAGTCTCTATGAGTCGGATACCACTCGATGGCACCTAACAACAACAGTATTCTTAGGCCATATAGGTAATGAATTGTTGTTATTTTATGTTGGCCCAGCACCCATTTAGAATATAAGTTGGACTTTCTCATGCTAGAAGCGAGGCTCAGTCATCCTTGATACAATTTCTAGTTCTCTGTCTGCTCCCAGTTCCTCAAGGTGGTCAACTCAAATATCTGTCCTAAACAACTGCCTCCTGGTGACTATTTCCTTATGATACAGCTAGATGCAGTCTGCTTCACTCGTCACAGTGACCCCCCATCCCCCAAGTGGACTGTGGGTATGTGGCAGTGACCATCTGTCAGTCACAGCATGACTCCACAGAACTCCTGCCTTCTCGCCCTAAACCCACCCAATAGGACTCCCTACAGAAAAGCTGCTTGGGTAACGACAATGCCCTGGACCCCAATAAATGCCTTGGTCCACAGTCCCCTTGTCTTTCTCTCTCCCCGCTACTGGTGGAGCACGTGCGTCTTGGAAGACTCCTCCCTCTCTTTTTGCCCCCACAGGCCAGGCGAGCTGCCCCTTCTCTGTGGGGTCTGTAAGTGAGGCACCACTTCTCTTATGTCCCTCATTCTGTCCTGCTGCCTCCTCTGTGCTTCACCTGGCCACACAGCTGCTGTAACTTCTGTCCAGGTCAAGGCTGTCCTAGAGAGGGGCAGTCTTGCTATGGATAGGCAGGATACAGGTCAGACAAGAGCCACAAGGGCATCTGCCAGTATAAGCAAGTTTCCTGTGAGAAGGGACACCCTGTGCATGGGCTGAGTGCTTAGGCATGAGGCATCTGCCAGGATAAAGAAATATTCCATGAGAGGCACATTGTAAACAACTATGACCCATTAGGGCAGGACAAGAGTTTCCAGCCACCCTCGAGAGAGAGAGACCTCAATAGCAAATTAGAGGAAAATTAAACAACACATAATTATGCTTTGGAAACTTGACTGCTTTATGCTGTTTTAATTATCTCTTAAAATGAATTTTAAATGGTAACAAGTATAAAATAAATATTCCATACTACTTCACTGAGTTAATTGTAATAGCACATGGATTTGCTTTTCACTGGCACAGAGTAAGAATATTCAATTGTGGCACCTTCCTTGTTTTCTTGGGCTCACAATTAGTGTATGTTTTCCAATTTCCCTTGCAGTATGTTGGGCTCATGTCATTGAATGCCAGTGGAATATGGGCAGAAGTTATATGTGCATCTTTCAGGCATGTAGAATGTCAAGGTCTAATGAGAATGCCAAAGTCACCAGATGATATGAGCCAAGGTTCTTGAATGAATGTGTGGAACAAGGCCATCCACTCATGGTGGATTATGACATAAAAATAAATAAGCATTTAGTGTATCAAACAATACAGATTTGGAGAGTCTTTGTTACAGTATTTAAACAACTTACATTAATGCAACAAGTGTCTTTCAAAGAAAGTAACATGGAAATTTTTGCTAATTGTTACTAATTTTGCTAATTGTAATAACATTCTGAAAGTGTATGCTAATTTGGAAGTTCAATTCAGTTATTCTCCACTCAAGTTGTTATATCAGAATTACACAGAAAGCTATTTTAAAAGACATATTCCCCAAATGACCAGGTTTCTCCTAGTGAATCTGAACCAGGTAAGGCATAGGCAGTTATATTTGGAAAGCTATGGTAAAATAACCCAAACTGTATTTTTAGGTCAAGCTACATTGTCAGATCTCATTGTTTTGTATTGCTATAATTTATTTTGCTCAATTCAATTATTTTAAAGAATATTCTGATTGTGTCTCTAAATCAACATGTAATAAAACTGACCTGCTTGGGTGCACAGTTTTATAGTTCTATGAACTTCACACATTTATACTTTCATGCAGTACCACCAAAATCAGAACCCAGTACAGTTCCCACATTCCAAAATACTGACCCCTATCCCTTTGAAGTCACACATTCTTCCCCTTGCAACCCTTGCAACCACTGATCTGTTTTCTATTGTCATATTGTGGTTTTGAGAATGCCATAGAAATGGAATCATATAGCTGAGCCTGGTTTCTTTCACTCAGCATAATGCTTTTGAGATTCATTTGAATTGGTGTATATATCAAAATTTATTTCCTTTTAATGCTAAGAAGTCTTCCATTATATGGATCTCCTATAAGGTTGCTTTCTATTCACTGTTGAAGAGTATTTGAATGTTTTCCAGGTGTGGGGGATTGTGAATACAGCTGCTATAAAGCATACTTTTCACATGAACCCAAGTTTTCTTTTCTGTAGGGCAGGATTATTTTTTTAACTTCCACATCACCAATACTTTGGAATGGAGAATTCTTTCGTTTGGGGAGGATGTCCTTTGCCTTGTAGGGTGTTCAGCAGCATCCTCAATCTCTACCCACTACATGCCAGAAGTATCCTCTTCCCCCACCTCCTGTGAGTTGTAACAACCAAATACATCTCCAGATATTGCCAAATGCCCTCTCAGGTAAGATGGGAGAAAATCCTTCTGGCTGAGAACTACTGTCTTAGAATAGAAACAAACATCTAGTATTACTTTAGTGTAAACCTGTTAGTGACAAACATCAGCTTTTGACTGAAAATTTCTCTGAAACAAACTTTCTCTGGATATAGGATTCTAATTTGGCAGTTTCAGCACATTAAAAAATCATTGTCTTATCATCTTCTTGGGCTTTATTATTTCCATTGAGAAGTCAGTTATAACTCTTCATAATAATTCCTTGCATGGTAACATGCTATTTTCCCTGACTACTTTAACATTCTTATCTTGGGGATGGTGTGGTTACCTCATAGATACATCCACTTCAAGATTTACTCCTGATATAAAGACTGATGTTGCCACATACATACCCAGAAGACATGAAAGGGTGTGGAAAGGTTTATTACACACAAAATGAGGCCTACTGGAGAAAGCAGGACAGGCTTCACAAGCTGATCTGAAAATAGTTTGAGAAAATAGAGAAAGATAAGCTTGAGATTTTTATGGAGGAGACTGGGATAAAGGTTCTTACATGCAGGCTGAACCTTGTGTGGTTTGAACTTCAACTGGTGACAAAAGCGAGAGTATATGGGCTTTCTTCATCAGCTGACCCAGATGTGCAACAGAAGGGGAAGAGGGAATGGTGGCCTGAAAACTTATCAATGAACATCAAAAATTGACTCATACTCTATTATAAATGCTAAGTAATTTTATTGTGAATTGAGTTGGTGTGGTTTTATGCTTTTCTCCTTGGAGTTTTTGATATATCTTGAATATTTGGCTTGATTTTTTTGTCTTAGTCCATATTCTGTTGCTACAACATAACACCTAAAAGACTGAATACTTTATAAAGAAAAGATATTTATTTTGGGTTATGATTCTGGACACTGGAAAGTCCAAGATCAGGCAATCATGTCATAACATGGTGGGAAAAAGTGAAAGCGGAAGCAGGAGCACCTGAAAGAGGCAATACAAGGTGAGTATCCTAACTAACAACCAGCTCTTATAGTAACTAATCTAGTCTTGTGAGAGTGAGAGCTCACCCATGCAAGAAATGTGTTAATCTATTCATGAGGACTCTGCCTCTGTGACCTAAACACCTCTCACTAACCCCTGTTTCCCAACATTCTTGCATGAAGGAATTATGGTTGTAACACAAGAACTCTGGGAGGTACATAGTCAACTCTTAGCAGTTTTGTTTTGACAAGTACTTGGAACTTATTTCTTCATATCTTGTGTCCTATTCTTTCTTCTGTTTTCTTTTATTCTAATTACACATATATTTGACCTTGTCACAGAACTCTAAATGTCTCAATAAATCTTTTCTGTATTTTACATCATTTTGTCCCTCTGTGTTACACTCTTTTTGAGTATTTTATTCTATCTTTCAGTTTACTAATTCTTTCTATTAATCACTTAGTAAATCCATATGTGGTTGTCTTAATCTCACTGCTTATATTTAGTTTTAGAATTTATATTTGCTTTTTATACCTTCCAGTTTTCTACTAAAATCCTTACTCTTTTGTGTTAAACTTTGTTGTTTTTAGGTGCCATCAAGTTGTGTCTGACTCATAGTGACCCTATGTACAATAGAATGAAACACTCCCCAAGATTGTGCCATGCCCAGCACTATGTCAGTGCTTCTCTGCTGTTCATAAGGTTTTCAATGGCAGATTGTTTAGGGATTGTATTGGGAGTGAGCTTCCAGGTCCTTCTCCAATTTTTTGCTGTGCTGGTGATCAATCTTGGGTCCTCAGAGAGTACAGAGCAGCACTCTAACAACTGAGCTAAACTTCAGTTGCACAAAAATAGATAGGAAGGTGTAAATGTTATATCTAGGTGATGAGTTCATGGGTGTTTTTATGATATTAATCTTCTTATGTTTCTGTATAATTAAGTAGCTGATATAAATATAATAGCAAGTTGAAAATTATGTTACCCACATATATGAAAGCAAACATTCCTATGCATAGACTTTTTACCGATTTTTAAGGCACTATAGAATAAAAAACTTAATGAAAAAAAACTTTTCTTTTGGAATAACCTTCATGGCTATAGGAAAAATTTCTGAAAAAACTAAAAGTAGTGTACTACTATTTTGACAAGTTCTGAACAAATTACTTGGAAAGATTTCCTCTGAGAAACTTCAAATGTTTTCTAGAATATTTTTTTAAATGTGCCCCTTGCGACAGATACTTATCACTGAACCATATAAGGTTTTTAAAGTAAAAATAAAAAAGATATCTTATTATTACTTATATATTCCTTAAAGTTAGACAGCTTTCCAGTTCATTGCAACTTAAGACATCTCATATATTGTCATAATCAGATTATCCATACCAGAGGAAAATGGAAGCCAGTGGAAGTATTTGGGAATGCACCTTGCTCTAGCCAAATAAGTTTTCCTGCTGTAATTTTAGTAAATAATTTTAGAGTTAGCATAATGTTTCCTGATGTTTTCCATTACTAGTGTTATATAGTAACACTATACCAAAGGAGTACCCTGTCATAATTCAAGGGACTGTTTATCAGAAAGTTGTTAGTTTGCTGTCTCTTGGTTTTATTGTGGCTTCTTCGAACACAAACACCGTAACTGTATTCCTCTAACTCCTCACCCTCCCAAGAATGCTTAGCATGCATTTTTGTGTAACAAAAATTTAAACTACATTAGTTGAATGGTTGTTTTTGTAGCTAATTCTTTAACTCTCATTTCCTGCTTAAAATCTGAGATCAAATTAGGGAAGATTACAACCAAGATAAATCCAGGGCCTAATTATTTCAACATGTTTTCTTTGTAAACCAATTTCTCTTGCCAAAATAATGTACTTTGTTTAAAACAGAGGTCACAACTTGGCTGGCCAAATTTGGCTTGCGGTTATGGTTTGGCCCTTCTAAATTTACACACACACACACACACACACACACACACACGAGAATTAGTTATCCATATAAAAACGCAGATTTCCAGTTTCTTTAAAAAACAGCTGGCAGTCTGAGTGCAATATTGGGAAACACACAAATTACCAGATAGAATAGAGGAGCAATGGCTCCAATATGCTTACCTACACAATCCCTGAAAATAATTTAGTTATGTGACCTTTGGTTTAAATACATTTTGTGTTTGATTCAATAAAACATCCCTCTCATTCCTGAGATGAAGATTTTTCAACCTTTTGAGTTTTATTCTCTTTTCACTTGATTTTTTATTCCTTTTTTAAAAAGTAAAGCATATTTTAAGATTCTGTCTAAAATATATCTGAGATTTATAAAGTACTACTATCACATGAAATGTGCTTCAGAAGGTTCCAGTGTAGAGGACCCCAAGGTCACCAGCAGCAACTTCAGAAGGAATAGGAAGTGCACACTGCTAGTACTGCAGATCTTCCAGGCCATGTAACCATAACGAGACATCTCTAGGAGATGAAATATAATCAAAAGGTCTCTCCAAGCTGGGCGTGGTGGCGCACACCTATAATCCCAGTGGCTCGGGAGGTGGAGGCAGGAGGATCTCAAGTTAGAGTACAGAGGCAGTCTGAGAAATTTAGCGAGACCCTGTCTCAAAAAGCAAATAAAAAAAAATATGAGCTGGGGGTGCAGCTCAGTGGTCCAGCACTTGCAGAGCATGCAAGCATGAAGCCCTGGGTTCAACCTCCAGTACTGCAAAACAAAACAACAACAACAACAACAAAAACCCAGCTGAAATCCTGCAGCAGTGCCACTGTGGTGTTCAATCCCATCAGATCTTGGAAGCTAAGCAGGGTCGGGCCTGGTTAGTACTTGGATGGGAGACTTGGTACTTGGACGGGAACACCAAGTTCTGTAGGCTTGGGAAAAGGACTGGCAACCCACTCCCAAAAAGCAATCAGCCATTGAAAACCCTATGAATAGCAGAGAAGCACTGACAATAGTGTTTTGCTTGTTGTACATAGGGTCACTATGAGTCCGACACTGACTCGCAGGCACCTTACAACAACATCACATGAAAAATCTTTAAACAATGTGCTTTGGTAAAAGGAAAAATTAGGTATGGAAATATTTGCAATTTTGGTAGCCTCAAGAAACTCAAGTAGGCAGAATTGAAATAAAGAAGTCAGTCTGTCTCAGTCCCCAAATAATTATTCTAAGTCTCATTTCTAATTTTATTGCCACTCGAATCTTCTGTGGGCAGAGGACTGTAATAAGGATTTGGGCTTTCCTTCCTATTCAAGCCCCAATGATTATAAAATTAATTGGCCAAACTGTGCCCACTTGGATACTTCTGATGCTGTTCCCTGCTTCTGTGGGAAAAGGTAGAGTCTCTCCTGCTCATAGAAAGACTGTTTTCCCTGTATGGATTTATGATTGCCTATGAGTGGTAGAATTATACTCTAATGAACCATATGGTAGTACTTTGAAGAAAGTTTAACCTTAAAGTATGTGTTTATAATTTTTTTTTCCTGTGGTACTAGGGGTTGAACCCAGTGCCTAGCGCTTGCATGCTTTGCAAGTGCTGTACCACTGAGCTGCAGCCCCAGCCCACTTTTTCACTTTCTTTGAGACAAGGTCTCATTAAATTACGCAGACTACCTCTGATCTCGAACTTGTGATCCTCCTGCCTCTGCCTCCCAAGTTGCTGGGATTACAGACGTGTGCCACCACGCCCAGCTGTGTGTACAAATTTCTAAGAAATAAATCTCCATCCAAACTCTACAACTCTAAATGTGATAATTTTCCTGGTAATCATTTAACATTTAATATTCGCTCACTGTGTCTGTTGTTTTTGGTATCCGACTCATAGCGACCCTCATAGAGTTTTTAATGGCTGTTTCAGGATTGCCTTAGGAGTGGATTGCCAGGCCCTTCTCCCATTTTTGCGGTGCTGGGAATTGAACTCAGGACCTCAGAGACTGCAGCACAGTACTCTACCAACTGAGCTAAATCCCAGCCCTCACTCTGTCTAGGATCCCAATAAAGATGACCCTGGTACAATTCCTGCTTTGGTTAATGTAACTGATGATGCATTAACTGGAAGTTCCTACATCATACAGTGTTTCCACTAGAGATATATCATTAAAGATCCAGGATTTAGCTAGAGCCTCTATATTTTAGAAAATAGTAAGAATTTAAGAGACTAGACATTATAAACAACTGAGGTTTATTTTGTATGCTCTGTAGCTTTCAAACTGAAGTACTATTATGGGTTGAATGGTAACCCCCCCAAAAATGATTTGCTTAAGTCAATCCCCAGCAATTCCGAAAATGATCTTATTTGGAAACAGGGTCTTTTGAGACCTGAAAACATAAACATAAAAGTCTTGTACAGGATTTTGGCCTTTCCTCCGTATTTGGTGGTGAAGTATCCTGTAGGTTTTTCCCTGTGTGGTTCTGGTTGGCATCTCTTATTGCTTTGTAAAGCTATCTTATCTCATACACCTGCAAAATCTTTCACCTATTGCATATAATGTAACCTGAACAAGGAAGTGACATCCCACCATAATCTATCTGAAAAATGTCAATGACTCCCTAATGTTTAAGTCAATAGTTTCTATTTTCAGAGCTCAGTGAGGTCAATAACAAAGTCTAAAGTAACAGCCTTATAGAGAGAAAAGAAGAATTAATGGAGAAGACAACAAAGATGAAGAGTTTGGAGATTAAATCATGATTCTCATTAAATCACTTTTTGTTAAATTATAAGGTTATTAGAAAATACAAATCGTTTTTTATTTTTGAAACTAGATTATTTAATTCCATCAGTGATTTTCTCTATTTTTTATGGTACTGGGGGTTAAACCTAGGGCCTTGGGCTTGCATGCTCTCCAAGTGCTGGACAACAGAGCTGCATGTACCTTCAGCCCTTTTTTTTTTTTTTTTCTTTTTTTGAGATAGGGTCTTGCTAAATTACACAGACTGCCTCTGGTCTCGAACTTGCGATCCTCCTGTCTCTACCTCAAGAGCTGCTGGGATTATAGGCATGCACCACCGCACCCGGCAATGATTTTCTCTATTTTTATGAAGAGTTCTCAAGTATGTTTAGTTTTATGTTTGTTTTAAGATTAGTGTCCACTAATCTCCTTTCCATCTAATTAGGAAACTTAGATTTTTAAATTGCCCTATTATCGCCAACTGATAATTAGAGTCACATACCATATGCTTCATTTTACTTCCACATAACTGTGACTTTCCATTTTCTTAGTTTCTGGCATAACATCTAGCCCGTAGGAAATACTCAGTAAATATTTCTTCAATGTAAAATCCAGATATGAAACCAAATATAGAAAAGAAACATAAGCATTCACAGCCCAAGGGCAGATGTTTTTATAACAGTTTTTATGAAAGTATTTGTTCTTACCATTAAAGTTGACTGTTGGTGTTAATTCTCAACAAACCACCTCATAAGTATAAATCACTTTGAGACCTCCAATAAAGCAGAGAGACTTTACCCATTTGGTGAGGCTTATCCAATGTACATCTTCTAAGTGTTTTGACTTAATCATTTCTTCAGAAATGTGCTATTTTATTTCTTTGGTCTCATAAGGTGTCTTGTTTCCCTTTTGAATGACCAGCCAAATGACTAGTGTGGTGGCTTGGCTCTAAGATGGCCCCTATCATCTTGTCCTTGAGTCATCTCCTAATCATGAGTGTCGGTGGATTTTTGACTTGCATCTAACCAATAGAATATGGCACAGATAATAAAATGCCACCTCCATGGTTGTAACCTAAAACTGATCACTGCCTTGCTCACAGAATATATTGACTGTCTCCCTGCTGGTTTTGATGAAGGAAGCTACCACACAGAGAGGCCTTTCCTCATAAAACAAATCGTATTAGTTTTTTCTGTTGCATAACAAATTACCATAAATTTAGTGGATTCAGACTACATACATTTAAAGCCAGGCATAGTGGCACATGCCTATAATTCCAGCACTCAGGAGGCTGTGGCAGGAAGATCATGAGTTCAAGGCCAGTCTGAGTAATATAGAGAGACCCCATCTCAACAAAACAAACAAAAATCTCCCCTCCCAAACAAACAAACAAAACCCCAAACAAATGAAACAAGAAACTCTAAATATATTTATTATTTTATAGTTTTCATAGGTCAAGAGTCTGGGCACTGATCAACTGGGTCTTCTGCTCAGGGTCTCACAAGGCTACTGACGTGTCAGTCAGGTCTATGGTGTAATCTAAGGATTATGTTCTTCTTTCTGGCTCACTGGTTGTGGGCAGAATGCAATCCCTAGAAGTGTAGGACTGAGGCCCTCAGATCCTAGTGGCTGTCCTCCACTTCCTGATGCATGGCCTTCTCCATAAGTATGGCAGTTGGCTTCTTCCAGGCCAGTGGGAAGTCACCTCTGATGGTTCGAATTGTTCTGACTTCTTTTATGTTAGAGCTCTCAAGCATCTTTGAAAACGCTTGCCTGATTAGGTCAGGGCCACCTAGGATTAGCTCTTTTTTAAAGTTTAACTTAAAGTCAACTGAGTAGGAATTTTAATTACAAGGATCTATTATCAGAAATTTGCCTTCAAAAGTTATAGCATCTTGCAAGTATAAATTATGAATGTGCCTGGTGACCACAAAAATATAAAGTACTATACAGGATTTTGACCTTTCCTCCATACTTGGTAGTGAACTATTCTGAAGGCTTTGCCCTATGTGGTTCTGGCTGGCATCTTCCATATTGCTTTGTAAACTTATTTGATGCCATATGTCTGGAAAATCTTTCATGTATTCCATACAATGCTACCTGAGCAAGGGAGTGGTATCCCACCATATTTACTGGTCTTGCCCTACTCAAAGAGGGAAGGGATTGCTAAGGTTATGTGGCTTCAGCAGGCAGGAACTGTGAGGGCCATCTTAGAATCTGACCGGCCACAAATGACCACAATGACCACAAACGGCAGGTCTTAGTAAAATTTGTGAACTTTACTTCCACTTGGCTCCTACAGTTTATGTTTTGGTGAATTATTTTTGTAATATTGTACTAGTACTGTAATTGCAATAGCCAAGTTTTAAAATTACATTTATCTTTAGTAACATTAGAATTCTACTACATGCAATAGACACACAGAAGACTACTTTGCAAGATTTCAAAATCACATCTACTCTAGACTAACATTCTTATAACCCTGGGGCATGAAACACAAAGCCAGAGTTTCATTTTGTTTGTTTAAATGGGGTGATGATTACTGTGGTTGAAGGATGTTTTAGTCACACACTAGAATGGGAAAAATGAAGGTGGTTCGCTCTATTAAATATGTAGTACCTGTGAGCAAAAAAAGCTTCTTTCTATCAGTAGACTTAATAGCTTTATTCTTCCTATACCTTGTGGCATTATGCTGTGACTGAGCTAAACTTGGTTACCATTCTTAGTGCTAGAGACAATTGAAATGAGCAAGCCTGGATATGTTTGTGTCTCTTATGGTGGCAATCTGTGGTAGGGTCAGACACTCCAGATCACATCATATAATCTGCAATATTTTTATGCCCAATCACCTACCTAAAGAAACAAATGGGAAGTAAAGAAACTTCAACCCTTAGTTTTGCCACAAAGATATATTGTTTACATCACTGCATTCATATTTTCTTTACTCAATGTTAAAGGCATTAATCTGTCCTTTGGTATTTTAAAATTAGGTTTTTGGCTGGGGGTGTGGCTTAGTGGTAGAGCACTTTCAAATGCATGTGTGAGGCTCTGGGTTCAACCCCCAGTAGTGCAAAAAAAAAAGTAGATTTTTTTGCCCTTATTTGAACAATGGATAACTCCAAGTATCTCCAAATTTTATTCATACTCATTCACCTCAACAATAGAACCAAACATATAGTTTATTAAAATATGTTCATTACAAATAATTTGCCTCAGTTTTTAAAAACTGCAAATACATTAAGAACTGTTACAGTGTCATATGGTTGCAAATATTGTCTTATGAAATTACAAAGAAGTAAAATTGTTTAGAAAAACTATGAAACATCTTAATTCAATTTTCACATATAAAAATATATTGTTTTATGCAACACTGAACAGTTAAGGCCACAACACTTCAAGAACTTGAGATTCACATATTTTGAAACCGCTTGTTAAACATGTTAGCATAAATAAATATCTAAACTGGTCATACCGTTTAAACCAAACCAAACATATTAACTTATTTCTTCAAATTTTCCTTTGGAAGTTATACCATTTTCAAGTATTAATTACGAATGTACTTGGTGACCATGAAAACATAAACATGTATTTATAGTATTGTACAGGATTTTGACCTTCCCTCCATATGTGGTGGTGAGGTATCCTGACGATATTGCTCCGTGCACTCCTGGCTGGTATCTTTCTTACTGTTGTGTAAAGCTGTTTGATCTCCTACTGACTGTATCACTTGGAGTGACTCGCCACTACTCTGTATCATTTTCTGACCTGCCAGTGATATCCGACTAAAGAAGGAAATCTAGAAAAAACACATACAAACAAAAAGACTTCATTTCAGTAAGTGAAATATTCACTTAGTATGTAGGGGGTATCATTTTTAATAGGTATGAACATGATTTCATTAAATCTTTATAGGGTACCACATATATAATGGTACATTTTTAGCATCCATCAGTCTCTTTCCTTTTACCAAAAAACAGTCATAATTCCACCTTAAAGCAAGACATTTCAAGATCTAATTTTCAATGCCATCAACATCTTGGTAATAATATATTACCATTTTTCTTCAAAGGACAAGTTTAGTACAGTAGTTCACTTTGCTATTGTATAAGAGGATAAAAGATGAAAACTACGAAATCATTTGTTAATATTTAAAAGCAATTAGGAAGGTCATTTTAGGGGCGTATCTGCCATCTCCAAGGTATCATAGCTACAGAGAATTTCTATTGTGAAATTGTGGAGAAGGATGACGTACCTCCCTATTCCTGTAGATCAGAAGTTCTGGCAAAATGATAGTGGTGCCAAATGGTGGCTGTATGAGCCCTGTGGGTCTGAGAAGGCAGTAGAATATGTGGAGCTTCTGCTCAGGAGAGGCCAGGGCTGCAGATATGCAGAATACAAATAAGAGCTGAAGAGATGAAAGTAACCCAGGGATTCCTGGCAGGCAGAAAAGAGATCATAAGAAGACAGACTGCGGAAAAGCAAAGTGTGAGAGGCAGGCAGGGAGAGGAGCCAGCACTGAGAACTGAGGTCTGTAAGAGCAAAATTGGGAAAATGAATCAGCTTAGAACTCAGGGGAGGAAAATATAGCAATGAGGGACTGTTTGAGTGGGCCACATGCAGGAAATATCAAGTAAGATGATGACAAAAGTTTCATGTGACTTAGGCCCTCTGAGGTTTTAGCCAGAGAGAAAATAGGATTCTTAAAGATATACAATACAAAGAATGGTTCTGACAAGACGCCAAAACCAAAAAATAAAGAAACAAAAACTAGATGAGGACTTGGCTCTTTCAGAAACCAAAATGGTGCTAATGATAATAGCTCACCTTTAGCCTTCAAAATGGACAAACTAAGAGTGAAATGAAACCTATAAAGCAGTCTAGAAAAAGGGTTTATGGATTAAAATAGAGACACTCCTGTTCCTGCTATGTTGGAAGGACACACATCTTGAAAAATTCTGCCACTACAAAATAACAAGAAATTCTGAGTAAGTATAAAAAATAGAATTTTATAATGGTCACATGATCTCACAAAAATTAACAGAAATCCTGTGGGCTAAAAAATGAGGAAGGAATAAGAAGCCATAGAGGTGAGCACTGAAATGGCATTCAGACCTCATAATTTATACTCTTGCATTTTAAGAGATGTGATCTCACCAGGCGTCATGGCACATGGCTATAATCACAGCTACTTGGGAGGGTGAGATAGAAGAATTGCAGGTTTGGGGCTAGAGGACAGCTTGCACAGCTTAAAAAGACAATGCCTCAAAATAAAAAAGGGGCTTGGAAGCTGGACACATGCCTGTAATCCCAGGTACTCAGGAGGCTGAGGGAGGAGAATCACAGGTTCCAGGTTAGTGGCAGCCTGTGCAACTTAGTGAGACCTTGTCTCAAAAATAAAAAGTCAAAAGGGGTTGGGGTGCATCTGAGTGGTGGAGTGCTTGCCTGGTATGTGTGAGACCCTGGGTTCAACCTCCACTATTGCAGCGGGGGAGAGAGGGTGGGGTGATCTCATAAAACAAGACCCTATATAATAATGTGGGGATACTCTAAGAACTGGCCTGCAGCCATAGCCCTGTGGCGTCCGATGCGATCAGATCTTGGAAGCTTAGCAGGGTAGGGCCTTGTTAGTACCTCAGAGACTGCTTGGGAAAACCAGGTGCTGTAGGCTTGGGAGAAGGACACAGCAACCCACTCCCAAAACAATCAGCCATTAAAAACCCTATGAATAGCAGAGAAGCACTGACAATCGTGTTTTGCCTATTGTACATAGGGTTGCTATGAGTCGGACACTGACTTGACAGCATCTAACAAGAACAACAACAACTCTAAGGACTATGTCTCTAATGTAAGTTCAAGTACAAACATTTGGAGATAAAATAACATGTTTCTCTTGGTTTGACTTTTGAGTGAAGAAAAATGTGTTGCTGAAGTGAGTTTGAAGTTCATATTACTAGGGCAGGTAGGCAACCCTTACAGAGACACTAACCTGAAGTGATTCCTTAGCCATTTCAGAGCTAACAAAGGCGCTAATAAACAGTCTCTAAGGATGGACTCACTCTAATCCAGGTCTTACAGGATTTTCCACAAAAAATTCCTAGCTGAACTCAAAACCGAAGCTTCAAAACACTTATAGAAATGAGTCACCATTAGCAAGTCAGCCAAAGCAACATATAAATTTCAACTCCTAAGAATGGCTGGCATTGAAATTGTTTTTGTTGTTGTTATTAGATGCTGTCGAGTAGGGTCCAACTCATAGCGACCCTATATACAACAAAAGGAAACACGACCTGACACAGCCACACCCAGCACTATCGTCAGTGCTTCTCAGAATAGAGAATACGTATGCTTAAATTAATTAAAGCACAAAACAAGATACTAGTTTTTAAAAGAACAGATTGAATTGAAAAAGAACCAATAAAACATCACTTAAAAATGAGAAAAATATAATCATTGAAATTAAGGCAATAGGTAGGTTAAAGAGCAGTTTCAGCAAAAAAGAAACTGTGAAATCAATTGTTGTAGTTAGGTGCCATTGAGTTGAATTCAACTCATAGCATCCTATGTATGACAGAATGAAACGCTACCTGGGTAAGAAAAGCCTTGGAGAGCTTGAGGGGTGGTTCTGATAAAATTAATAAAGACTGGAATGCCACTGCCAATAGAAATGCTGATGGGGCTCAGTGTTTTAGAGGAAAATGAGGACTCTATTGGACATGGGACTAGAGGCTATCCATGTTATATTCAAGCAAAAATATTGTCTCCATTTCGTCCATGTCCTGGAGATTTGAGTGAGGCTGAATTGAAAAGTTATGAACAAATTAACTTGGTGGAAGAAATATCATGAAGGCAACAAGACATAGGGGGCATGGCTTGCTTACTGCTTGCTGCATTCAGCGAGATTTAAGAAAAGTAGAGCAAAGACAGAAAAAAAATCTGAAAAATGTGCAGTTTAAAGAAGGAAAAAGCTGAAGCTTGTCTAAGGTTACTGGAGACAGGGTTGGTTTGGGCCAGGAGGCCTTAATTGTTAAAGAGGTAAGTGGTAATGAAGGAAAGCCTTGACTTTTTCACCTAGCCAGAAGAAATTCCTTTGGGTAACAGAAGAAGTTGGCTAGACCTGTCCCATCTATGGCCGGAGGGCATGAAAAGCGAGTGTCTGAAAGTTGTCTCCAAGCACTCTTGAAAAGTGTCCACCTACAGAAATTTCTCAGCTTGGGCACACAGAGGGCATCTCTGCAGCTGTAGTTCAAAAAGGTGAAGCTGTCTCTAGAGCTGGCAGCAAATCTTAGCACCATTCATGTGGTGCTGGTTTTACAGGCATGCAGAATGCAAGAGTTAAGGGGTTATGGAGGCTGCCACCAATGTTCCGGGAGATATCCTGAGAGGCCAGGCAATGTGTACCAGGGTTGGCTTCCCTGGTAGAGCCCCTGAAGGGCAAATACATGAAGCTTTGAGGGTTGTGCCTAAGCAGCAATGGAGACTTCAGGATGTTAGAGATGCTACCACTGTGCCACATCTGATGAGGCAAGCTACTGGCATCAAGTATAGCCAGAACAAGGAAGGTCCCAGGTTGGGGGAGCTGCACAAGCCTGTTTGTGCTCAGGTGACACCAGATGCCAGGTGATGTCACATGTGCCAGATGCCAGACTTGAACTGACAGGTTTTGTGTGTCCAGCAGGATACTGGTCTTGCTATGGACCAATCTTTCCTTTCTATGGCCCCACTCTTTCCTTTTGGAATGGAAATACTTAACTCTGTGCCATTATATGTAGGAAATATATAACCTGTTTTATTTTTCATGGGCCCACATCTACATTTGCCTTGAGTCTCAGTGGAGACTTAGACTTTTTAACATGGCTGAGATTGTTAAAACTTTGGGGACTTGAAATTGAACTGAAGGCATTTTGCATTACGAGATGGCCATGACCTTTTGGGGCCAGGGGTGGCGTGTTATGGCTTGAAACTAAACTGTCCCCCAAAGGCTATACTGTTTGGTTCTCAGCTGGTGGTGCTGTCCTGAGAGGTTGTGGAACTTTGGGAGGTGGGTCTTTGGCAGAAGTAGCTCCCTGTAGGCAGGCCCTTGGAGGTTTTTTACCCCAGACCCATAACCCTACTCTCTCTGTTCCTGGTCTGCCATGCTGTGAGGTCATCAGACACAAGCCCTGCCACCACTGTCACTATACCTGCCCTGCTGCCATTATGAACTGATTCTCTTACTGTGAGCTCCCAATAAACCTCTTCGCCTATAAGTTTGTTTTGGTTGTTTTTCATTCTACAGTGACAACAGCTGATCAATACAGGAAGAAAGGGGCGATAGGACAGAAAACTATCCAAAGATCCTGGAATTATTTGGAAAAAAGACAGGAACACTGATTAGATTTAGATTTTAGGTGTGCATGTAAAAAATTTCTAAGTCAAAATCTAACTACATAGGCCATTTACAAGGGACACATCTAAAATACAAGTAAAAGTAAAATGAAGAAAAATGATCACATAAGCAAATGCTAAGCAGAGGAAAGCTAGTTTACTAAAACAGTGAAACATCATTTGAAATCCTTTGCATACTTCTGGGCCAAAAAACTTGTATTAAGGGAGTTAAATTATGTGGATCATCATGTGAAAAGCAGAAGGAGCAATTCAATACGTTGGTCTTAACACTAAAATGGAAAATTCATTTCACTTACCTTTTTGAGTTTTTTAACGTCTTTACTTAGTTTTGATTCAGTAACTCCCAGGACATCTGAAGAACTGCTCTTTGCACGATCATACATGTTTCCTACAATTGAATACATTTAAAAATATTGTTCTAACAAAAGAGAAAAAGGAAAGACCTGATGCTTTCAGTGAAACTATTAACACTGACTGGTGGAGTAATATGAAAAAAAGTTCACCACTGGAGAAGTGGGCAGTGTCTATGCTGTGCATTTCCTGAAAAGCTGAGTTAATGTTAAGTGTCCAGAATGACCTGACCCATGCTGAAATCTTTAGATTACTACTATTCAAATAGAAGACTTTTGTAAAGAGATGTTCTTTTTTATTAATCCAATTGTAATTTGAATCCTTTTATTTATGGTAGTACTGGGAGTTGAACCCAGGACCTCACACATGCTAGGCAAGTGCTTCATCACTGAGCTATACTACCAAGCCCTCTTTTAATTTTGTTATTATTTCATTATTTATATTGGTACTAGGGGGTTGAACCCAGGGCTTTGTACCCACTATGCAAGTGCTCTTCCACTGAACAGCACTCTCACCCTTCCCCTGCTTTTTATTTTTTTTATCTTGAAGGAGGGTCAAAATTACCCAGACTGCCTCTGACCTTGAACCTGTAATCCTTCTACCTTCACCTCCCGAGTCACTGGTATTACAAGAGTATACCACTGCACCTGGCTTTTATTTTATTTTTGAGAGAATGTCTTGCTGAGGTACCCAGGCTGCCTCTGGCCTTGAACCTGTGATCCTCCTGCCTCAGCCTCTCACGGAGCTCCAATTGTAGGCATGCACTGCTTTTGCCATGACACCCAGCTTATAATTTGACTTTTTTTTACTCAGATTCGATATGTTGGTTTTGGTGTTTCAAATTAATCCACATGGTACATACTCGAATGATGATCTTTAAAAGTATATTCATGAAATGTGCATTCTTGTGGTTTTATGTAATTAACCATCTAAAGATTATGTTTAATTTTTTAAGACACTATAGGTAAAATTCTAAGAATACTTAGAAGTGATAATACTTTAACACTTAAACTATTCTAAAATTTACTACTCTTTCTGAAGAAGTTACAAGGACAAAAGAATTAAGAAAACTGTTTCTTTCTCTGCTTAAGTTTAGGTCAGATAACCAGCATCATGGATAGCTATGTCATTTTTTTGAGGTTTTGGGAATTGAATCCAGGGCCTCAACTATGCTAGGCAAGCACTGTACTACTGAGCTACATTCCCAGCCTATGGACAGTTATTTCTATTGACAACACAGTAAAAAGCACAACATAAAGTGATAGTATAAAAACAACATAGGCCAGGTACCATGGTGCATGCTTGTAATCCCAGTGATTTGGGAAGCTGAGGCCCAATGATTGTGAGTTTGAGGCCAAAGGCAGCCAGCACAATTTAGGAAAACTCTGTGTCAAAATAAAAAATAAAAAAGGTGCTGGGGGTGTGGTTCATTGGTAGAAAAAAGTAGTTAGGTTGTCCTAAATCACTGAACTGACACATGAGCACCCATGAGTAATGTATCTGTATGTGAAGAGGTTGTGATAGTTATGAGAACAGATAAGCTTGTGTCACACATTTCCTATTGTTATGAGGGTCATGTGACAATAAAAACTATAAAAAGGAGCATATATATGTAAGGTTATAATGATCCAACTAAGGCATATATATACATGTATGTACAAATGTTATGTATCTTGTTGTTGTTGTTGTTAGGTGCCGTCGAGTCGGCATCCGACTCATAGCAACCCTCATAGGGTTTTCAATGGCAGACTGTTTCGGGATTGCCTTGGGAGTGGATTGCCAGGTCCTTCTCCCATTTTTGCGGTGCTGGGAATTGAACTCAGGACCTCAGAGACTGCAGCGTAGTGCTCTACCAACTGAGCTAAATCCCAGCCCCATTATGTATCTAGTCTTAGTAAAATATTCTCTTGAAGTCAAATGTGCTCATACCTTTTGGATTTTCATTGTATTCACAGATGGTCCGTTTGTCCAGAGTGAATGGTTCTTCCTATAAATAGTAAAGAAAAAATACAAGGCCGTATCTTTTTCTGTGCCAGAAAACAGTCTTGTCTTTAAAGCAGGGTTCCAGAGCCTGCCTCTAGCTAATGATATACATGTGTGATGATTGCTTCACTTTGCTGGGCTCTTGTGAAATGAGCAGCCTTAGATACTGACTGATTGCTAACATCCTCCTCGCTTAAGACTGAATGATTTTTTTAAAACTGTATGATTCAAGAATTCTCCTCAAAGATGATTCAGGAATACCAAATATTTAATTTGTGTTAATATTTTACAGTGTCAAGTGAGTAGTTAATGATTTATGTGTTAAAAACTTTTAGGGACCACCCTAACCCAAATTCCTAAATGCTCTCCCTAAGCAGAATCACTTTCCTTTTCTGACACAAAATAGTAACCACCAGAACATTTTTTTCTTCAGGGAAGAGGAAGGAGTCTTGAGAAAAGGAGGAACCAAGGGAAAGAATGACCTCTATAGAGTAACATTTTGCAACTTAAAAATATATGCTCAGAAATCAATGCATGCTTTACAAGAATACATCCAAATAAAAGGACAAATATGTTTCAAGAGTTGTCTATGTTAGGGATAAGAGGGATGGGAATAAGTTTCAAAGGGAGTGAATTTGAATAAAAGAGAAGAGTCTTGCATAGAGCAGATGATAGTGTTTCATCAACTATAAGGCATGACTCAGTGTTTTTTAAGAGGTCCAAAAAGTGAAAATTAGTAAAATGTCCAGTTTGAGTTTCAGAATTTCATACCTCTGAAATTAGTTCAGAGTAATATAAACAAACAAGTGATTTCAGATCTACCAACTATCTCCTTAGCAGGGTGAAAACTCTCAGGCAAAACTGCTAAATAGAGGAGAATGTTTATAGCATTCCTAGCTCCACTTTCAGGATGAATTTTGCTTCCTCAGTGATCTCTTCCTATACATACTTTTGTCTAGACTGCATCTGTGAAGAACTGATCACAACTTCAAATACTGCTATGACCATTTCTCATTTATCCATACACATTTGCATATATGTATGCATGCATGCACATATACATCTCATTTCTGCCACCAGAACCCTAGCTCCTAACTGCACTTTCAGCATTTCAAAGACTGGTGCCTAATTTTCCAGTTCATTTCCCAACAGTATACTATCCTGGGGAGCAGAATATGACCAAGCAGTGTGGGCAAATGTATTACAGACAATATTTGCTTGATTCCTAAATTACCCAAAGCTTCTGCCTGGCACATGAATGAAGTTATTCACAAAAGTATTCCTGCTCCAATGGGAAACTGGAATTGGCCTTCTGAAGGGATCAGGGGACCCATATGCTTTCTATTAGGCAGCATCTCAAGACATAAGCAACTATCAACACACCTCTTGAATGATTTCCGCTGAGCTGTCACTGGTACTTTCTGACCCTTCCATTTCACCATGGTCATCAGCAGGAATATTTTCATCTTCCATAGTTTTTTCATCTTCCATGGTTTTTTCATCTTCCATGGTTTTTTCATCTTCCATGGTTTTTTCATCTTCCATGGTTTTTTCACCTTCCATAGTTTTTTCACCTTCCATAGTTTTCTCATCTTCCATAGATTTTTCATCTTCCATAGATTTTTCATCTTCCACAGATTTATCATCTTCCATAGATTTTTCATCCTCTGTAGTTTTCTCATCTTCCAGATTTGGGGCATTAATTGACTCATCCAGGTCTTCTGGTTCTGTTTTTTCAGTTTCTAAAAAGTCCTGATCCTGTGATAAAATTCATCATGAGAGAAGATTTTCTTTTAAAAAAAAATAGAAATTTGATACTGATATCATAATTTATATTATCTCAAAGAACATGTAGAATATTAAATCACACATAAAAGCTGAAGAAATAAAATACTGTAAAATCCATGCTGAAATATCAAATGACTACCAAGGATTTTATGCATGTGGCTCTATTTTAATGCCTAGAATCTCTCAAATTCTATTAGTACCTATGGCAAGGTTAAAAGGGAAAAAAGGTATATTTTCTCAACTACTTCAAAGAGTGCTTTTAAATTTAAGAGAAGTTAAAAAGCTTTTTACTTTGTATTATGTTTGTTTCCTAAAACATAGGGATTTATAATTCCTAAACTAGAGGGTATGGGAGAAGGACGTGGCAATCCACTCCCAAGGCAAGCCCGAAACAATCAGCCACTGAAAACCCTATGAGGGTCACTATGAATCGGACATAACTCGATGGCATCTAACAACAACAAACTAGAGGGTTAATTCACCAATATTTATGAGAGAGGTAAATATAACTATTTACATTCCAGGAAAAAGACAAAGGACATAGTTTAAGTGCTTTGCTCTTGGTTATTAAAAGCAGAAGGAAAACCAACTAGAGATAGAACTTGATTTACCTGGCTACTAGTTAGCTAATCCAAATTATAAAACACCCTATCTATGGATTTGATAGACTGATAGCAAGTCAGGTAATGCTTATTAAGTATAAGCAGAAAATACTTGTTTTAGCCTTATTCAATACTGGTTCTTTTTTTTTTTTTTTTTTTGAACCTAGGTTAGGTAGGGTTAACCCTGAAGTAGCTACCATTTACCAATTACTTCTGAAACTTTTTTTTCTTTATTATTTTCCTTCTAAGTGACTTATATTGTATATTATGCCTACCCAGATGCACATTATAGGTAGCTAACATTTTCAGGGACACTTTTAGTTTAAAAAGGAATAGAAAGCAAGATTACTAGATTGAAGACTTATGGATGATAAACAGATTTACTCATAAATATACATAAATGAAAGGCAAAGTAGAAAGAATAATGTGTTCTTAAGACACTGCATTTCAGACTATGTTGTCTGTCTCACAGAGGGAGGATCAACGAGCTGTATCCCCAGCACAATCCTCACCTGGAGAATTTGGCTAATCTAGCACCTGGGTCAATTCCAATCAGCTCATGAATTCAGGCATTAATGTCATCATAGAAACATGTCATATTATTATACAAAGGAATTTGGACTTTTACCTTATTTTAGAAATAGGCAAAAAATGTATCTCTTATAATGAATTATAATTTTACTCATTAAGAAAATCCACAATAGAGAATTGTTGGGAATATATAATTTTCTAAATTGTAGCATTCTGAACTTATAAAGCACATTTGGAGTTATTCTACACACATCTGGACAACTATTTTAAATCATAGAAAGCACTTACCTTTAAACTGAAACAGTTTAGGAGAGACTGGCAGAATACTGGCATTTTATAAAAAGAGAGGGTAAAGTTTAAGTACATTCTTGACACTAGAACTATGTAAGATATAAAGAAAGCCAGGTGTGGTGGCACACATCTGTAATCCCAGCACCCAGGAAGCTGAGGCAGGAGGATGGATGTTGAGTTCAAGGCCAGCCTGATCTACATAGTGAGTTCCAGGTGAGCCTGGGCTACACAGGAAGACCTTGCCTCAAAATTTTCAAGAAGAAAAAAAGAAAAGAAAGAAAAAAGATAGATTTAAAGAGGTAGTCTGCAATGGTCAAGTACATGTCTTGTGTTAGGCCCATAGTAAAGAAGTGCATGCGATGGGGCTGACCTCTCACAAAACGACCTTTGTTTCAGTGGTCAGACACAGCACAGTGAACAAGTCTTTAGCCTAGAGTGACACTTTTTATATTTTTTATGGGGAATACCAAGACAGCCAGTGTTCCTTGTTTCAATTTGCTTAGGAATACAATTACAGGGCTAGTGGTATAGATCAGAGGTAGAGCACTTGCCTAGTATGTGTGAGACCCTGAGTTTGATTCTTAGCAACACACACATACAATGACATTGCATGCTTTAGAACTAGAGACTATTATTAGAAGTTAGCATGGTGATTATCCTGGAGGTGGGGATGGGAAATGACTGGAAGGGAGCTGAAGAGATGCTTCTGGGGAGCTGATACTGTATTTTTCCTTGATTTCAATGCTGATCAGTTTGGGATGAGTGTGTTCACTTTGTGAAAAATAATTGAACTACACATGTATGGGCAGGTACTTTTCTCTCTGTGTATTACAGTTTCTTAAAAGTAAAAAGAACCCATCCGGGCGTGGTGGCGAATGCCTATAATCCCAGCGGCTGGGGAGGCAGAGGCAGGAGGATTGCAAGTTTGAGACCAGAGGCAGTCGGCATAACTTAGCGAGACCCTGTCTCAAAAAGTAAAAAACTGGGCTGGGGATGCAGTTCAGTGGTCCAGCACTTGCAAAGCATGCAAGTGTGAGGCTTTGGGTTCAACCCCCAGTACCGCAAAAAAAAAAAAAAAAAAAAAAAAGTAGAAAGAACCCCAAATTCCACAAAACTATAAAGCATAAAGTTTAGTGCTACAATTTTGGATTCATGGCAGGCTTCAAGGTCATATAGAGAATATTTTCCAAACAAGTTAATATAGCATAAAACTTTGTATCTAAGTTCTATCTCACAGGAAAGTGTATGTAACTATAACTCCAGTGCCTATCAGTGTCTAATGCATAGCTGTCACTAATATATATGTACTAGGGGTTGAACCCAGGGCCTCACACATGCTAGGCAAATGCTCCACCACCGAGCTGTACCCTCGAACCCTTTTAAATTTTTTATTTTGAGACAGGATCTCACTAAGTTTCACAGGTTACCTCTGGCCTCAAACTCATGATCCTTCTGCTTCAGCATGCCATGGTGCCTTGCTTAAAAGTATTTTAAACTTCAATTTCAAGGGGTTTTTTTAGGGCAGAAGAAGTTAACATATAAGTTCATGTTTTACCTAAACCAAGGCCATAGTGACACTGGGAAGGACATTAA
>VMDO01015018.1:0-52466 GCA_007922755.1 Pedetes capensis | reverse complement strand
CTTAGCTTCCAAGATCTGATAGGGTCGGATGCCACAGGGCTATGGCTGCAGGCTTTAGGTCTATAGGTAGGGGATAAATATGGGAGGAGAAGAGCTGAGGGATATAAACCTTCCTTCTCTTATTTACATAAGCATTATAAAACTTCTGGATCTTTTATATTCTCCCAAATTGCACACCTTTTGTCTGGATGACACTTCCCCTGTACATTTTTCCTTTAGTTTCTCCAAGTGAAAATAGAAATCTCAAGAGGAATGCTGAAATGATTCATAGGCATCACCACACCTCTGGTGTAAAAATCTGGTCTTCTGTCATATATCATTTAGGGTATTTATTGTTTTATAACTTGTCAGGAAATTGCTGGAGTTCAACTCTTATTATGATTACATACTCATGTGAGAACTCATTGATAATCATAGAAAGAAATTCACAACATAAATTATGGCAAAAAGCAATCTTAAACCTGTCATTCAGGATTCAGAACAGAGGAAAGTAAAAAGTCCTTCCCTGAAATGCCTTTGCAAACCTCGCTTCACCAATACTATTTGCTATGACTATTTTACTCCACTGTATTTCTCTTATTTGGGAGAGTGAAATAAGTCTTCAGGTTCAAAGTCAGCAGTTATACTGAAAAGGAGAACAATAGAAATAATGTTTGTGACGAACAAACAATTGGTCATACTCTTGTGGGTTTAACAGTTGACTCTGGTGAGCTCATATAAGCCAGCTCCAGCATATCGTTGGTCCTGTGTTATATCATAGGGATGAATTGCAATAGGGAAATGAAAAATGGGTGAAACTAACAATACTTACTTTGACACCTCTATGTCTAATGGAGTTAAGCTTAATCCCATCTGAGCTTTTCTATTGATATATTTATTTAGTTATTATAGTTATAGTTATTACTAGGAAATATGACACCTTGAAGCTACATTATACTCAGAGTATTTCTCAGGAATTTCTCTAGTTCCAGTGGATGAACAACTTTCATTACAAAGACAAATTTTCTCAAAGTAAAACTTGGCCAACTGTGAACTTCTATGATGTTTTTCTATGGACATTTATGCCACTGTTTCTCCACAGAATTAGCAAATACAGCAACATTAGCATTCTTTCTCCCATGCTAGACAATCTCAATTAGTACAATGCAATAATCATTTCAGGCACTGAAACTATCAAGATGCTTCTGCATATGCTTTGTACCCACTGCATATTCTTCTTATTATTATTTGTCTTATTAAATTGTACTTATACCTGTTAAAGCAAGAAACCTGGATGTCATCCTAGGTTGCTCTTTTCTGCTTCATTCTTCACAATTTATAAATTACCAAGACCTGGTGTTTGTTCTTCAAAGCCTCATTGAGTGTAAAAATGCTGTAACAATCCTCAATTTACAAAGCTATCAAACACTCTTTTAATGAGTGTGTCATTCAGTGAGTTGCCTTAAGCACAGGTAAATAAGTAAATAAATAAATAAGAAATGAATGGGACTAGACCTTGTGGTGAAGGAATAGGCTTATTTTTTTGGCTTTAGCTGCCTGAACAGTATAGACACAAAAATGGTCTTCAGTTCTTCAAGAAAAATTTACAATGAAAAATCTCAAATAATATGAGAGGATAGGTGTTAACTTGTTTCCTTTGCCTTTGTAGTTATATCTTCAGAAAACATTCACAAGTAGATTTTAATCAGTTTTGTTTTTACTTAATACACAGTAGAATAGAATGAGTGATGTTTGAGACTAAATAATTCATTACCAGTATGACAACATGACTCATTAATTTAAAAGCAGAATTAGCAGAGTCCTGACTATCACAGCCTTCATTGTTGTACAGTATATAAAGTCCTCGAATGAAGTGCTGCTGTCAAATATAAAGTATTTGCTGAAATATTCCCCTTCTTTACTAACTCAGAACTATAGAATGCTAAGGTGAAAAGTCATTCAGGAATCCTCTAAAGCAGTTGTTCCTAAATGTTGTGAATCATAGTCCTGAGTGAGAATCTTATAAAGACCTGGATTCCTCTCCCCTGGAAAACGAGTATCTACATACAATGCCCAGGTTTGCACAGAATTTCAGGAAGTTTACAGTCTACAGATTGAAAATCAGTACTGAGAGAAACTCAATTTGGATAAACGTTAGTAAATAAAATGAATTAACATTAACTTTGGGAAATTTAAGTTAATCCTTGGACAAGACGGAATTCCACAGACGTAAAAACAAGCATGCTATTAATAAATAATATCTGAAAAGGTATAGAAGTAAGCACAGAGTTCAGCCTGTGAACACATTGACCCCACTAGGGAATTTCCTAGGGCCTGCCTTAATTTCTGTTCTCAGATTTCAGTAAGGGTAGAATGAACCATAAAGATTTGCAGTGCAGATCCCAGAAAAGAACTACATCCTGACTGATTTATGGTGAAATAGGAACTGTAAAGTCTTCTCATTTAAGGTTTCCCTTTTACTACACATATTTAAAAAGTTAAAATTATGCTTGAAAGGTTATAAGCACATTTATGATACCAATGACATGGACATACCACTTGTATTTTAATTCTGTGGTTTATGTTGTCCTCAGAACATTTCAGTATAATTATGGCCTTGTGATGTGCAGAAGGAAGATGCATGATTTCTTTATAAGGAATAGGAGACTAGAGAAAGCTTATGAAATGGCCATTTATGTTCTTATAACCTTATTCTTATTACACATTCATAATGAATATCAGGAAAATGTACTGCAAGAAACTTAATTTCAAAATAGTCTATACATAATGTTAAAATAAGATACATGATCCCATGTTAACCTTCTAGAAACAACTGTGTATATGTACACATATATGTTAGAATGCACTAAGATTTCACATGTTCAGCAAGTATATCTTAGAAATATTTAACTTTTTAAGTCATCAATTAAGGTATATGCATCATTTAAATAATTTCAGGCATTACATGTATTTATAATAGTCAAAGAAGTGATACTAAGAGATGCTATTTTTTTCTAAAACTTATGGAATATAAAAATCTTCGTACTTACATTTAGGTTGACTTTGAAAATACATGTTGTTGTTGTTTGGTGCCGTGGAGTAGGTGTCCGACTCATACCTACTCTACACTAAGTAAAACAGGTGAAACACTATTGTCAGTGCTTCTCTGCTATTCATAGGGTTTTCAAAGGTGGATTGATTTTTGGGAGTGAGTTACCAGGTCTGTCTCCCAAGCCTACAGCACCTGGTGTTCCCAGGTGGTCTCCCATCCAAGTCCTAACCAGCCCTGACCCTGCTTAGCTTCCGAGATCTGATGAAATCAGACACCACAGTGCTACAGCTACAGGCTTAAAAATACATATCTACACATAATAGATTTGGAGAATCAGGACAATTTTCAGGATAAAATAGGACACATAATAGAATTTTTGCCTTAAACCTATAATTAAGAAAAAAGTACTTTTACTTTTACAATCTGCCTGCAGCTGTGGTACTGTGGCATCTGATCCTGTCAGATTTTGGAAGCTAAGGAGGGTTAGGTCTGGTTAGTCCTTAGATGGGAGACTGCATGGGAACACCAGGTGTTATAGGCTTGGGAGAAGGATGTGGTAACCCACTCCTAAAGATCAATCCACCATTGAAAACCCTATGAATAGCAGAGAAACACTAATAATAGTGTTTTGGCTGTTGTACATAGGGTGGCTGTAAGTCAGACACTTGACAGTGCCTGACCACAAGAATAACATAGACAATCTGGGTAATTGGCACAATTTTCCTCTTGGTATTAACACATTCATAATTACTTTTGCCCACTTTTTAAACCAAAGTATAAGAGGTACTTTTTCACTAATTTTAGAATAGAATTTTATGGCAGATGATTTTGTAAAATGCGTGTATATTAATCATATAGATCATACATACAAATACGAAATAAAACAATGAAAAAGTGGAAATATCTGAATAATACAAAGTAAGAAAGCCTTTTTTTGGAGTAATGGAATTCAGGGAGACAGGCTTTATAAGAATGCACACAAACAGACACACACACAAAACCGGTCTGGAATTATATAGAAAATCACCTCAATTTTGCAGTTCATTTAGCTAGGTAACAGTATAGCATTTCTCTAAAAAGGGGTACCTTAATTCTTGTCCTATTGCTTTCTCAGAAACAGAATAAATTATTCTTTGGCTTGAAAACACCAATGGCATCTGGCAATATATTGAAAAAAAAGAAAAGAAATTCTAAAAACCTTATTGCTTAGTGTTTTTCATCATAAAGAAAAATATTTCTGTGGTATATATTACAATAAACAAGCAAACTCAATACCCAGATTGAGCATGGGGAAAGGAAAGAGGATGAACAAGGCTATGCATTCCATTTGATGGTTGGAGAACTTACTAGAGAGAACTTTTTTTAGACCATAAATGTTCTTAAACTATGTACGGTGGCTTGATAATATGTCAGCTCAATAAAGCTGCACAACATTTCCCAGAACTCCCTCTTCACTGGGTATAGTTAGGATGGGCAGCAAAGACTATCGTATGGCTCATGGGTGGTAGACATGAAGTAGCAGCTATTCTTTTAGGTGTGTTTTTATTTCTCTGCTGGTGCATCTCATTTGAGTAAGGTCACATCCAGACCTGCAATTTCTTTCCCTGGATTCTCTATCAGCTTCTCTGACATCTAGGCTCAATGACAGTGGACTTCACCTACTATAGGACCCCAATGTCTTTAAAGTCAGAAGCAGTAAAAGCTAACATGGCTTTCCAGTCTGTTGTCTTGGGCTCAAATTCATATTTCTCAGCTTATATTTGCTCTCTTCTAGTCATCAATCTTAAAACCATCTTCTCTTCTCACTTCCTGCCTTGCAGAACTTAAGCTCCAGCATCAGACACAAAAACAAGAGAAACTGCTTAACCAGCTCCTACAATTGTGTGCTGACTAGTCTATATAACAAATCCCTTTATAGGTAAATATGCGTCTTAGAGGTTCTGCTTGTATGATAAACCTAACAGGCTAAACATCTTGCAAGCATACTTTGTATACTTTTGTAATTTTAAAGTGATTGTCTCATAAATTCAAATAATTTTGTGCTTGCTTTGTCACTATTTTAATAATAATACTTCATGATTTTCTCATTAGGTGCATTTTCAGTTGCAGAAGTATACACAGATACATCGCTAGATGTTTTCCACACAGTCTGGAATTTAGAATTGGGTTAGTAATTGTGAAGCTATAATCTCAAGAAGCAAAATGTAGTTTCTTCTTTACTTGAGTTTAGCAGAAATATGTCTAACTGAACAAAAACAGTTTCCACCTTTTTTTTTTATGTACTGGGGAGTTGTACCCAAAACCTCGCACATGCTATTTTGCAAGTGCTCAACCAATGTGCCATACCCACAGCCCATCTTTTATTTTGTATTTTGAGACAGGATCTCACTAAGTTATGTAGGCTGCCTCTGGCCTTAAACTTGCAATCCTCCTGCCTCCACCTCCCAAGTCACTGGGATAAAGGCCTGTGCCACCACACCCAGCTCTGGTTCCACTTTTCAAAGAAAATAAGAAGAAAAGTAAAATTATAAGTGGAATATTGGCCAACCTGCAGTAGCAAAATTACAAACTTAAAAACATTGGTACACCATAAAAATGAGACCTCAATGAATTTCTGAGTTAGTTAAAAAAAAAAAAAAGAGTTCCGCTTTTTCTTACAAAGAAATAGAATTTTGCAATTACTCATTGCTACATGTAGGAATGCCTCAAAGAAGCACCCTTTATAAACACACTTTATCTGTACTTCTTCACCTCTTGGGAAGAATTCCCATTATATTTACCAGACTGTAGCTAGAGATAGTTGTCAGCATAGTAGAAACTGGTAAATCTCAGCCAACCCAAACAGGAAACTTTCTTCAACTACCCCGAAAGGAAGGCAATGGCATTTCTTTCCACTCAGGTGTAAGGGCTAGAATAAACTAGTCACAGTTACTGGGAGATAGAAAAACACCTTCTCAAAGATGTCTACATCCTAATCGCCCAAATCTGAGACTATGTTTTGTTACATGGTAAGAGAGAATTAAGCTAGGAGGAGGAATTAAGATTGTTAACCAGTTAATTTTAAAATAAGATTGACATGGACCATCTGTGTGGGCTCAATGCGATCACAAAGCTCCTTAAATAGTAAGAGAGAAACAGAAGTGTCAGGACCAGAGAAAAAATCTCATGAGAAAGACTGGACTATTCATTGCTGGGTTAGAAGATGGAAAGCGTTCAAAGGCCAAGGAATGCAGACAGCCATAGAATCAGGAATACACAAGGGAACAGATTCTCCCATAGAGCTTCCAGGAAGGAAACAGTCCTGCTGCTACCTTGATATTAGCCAATGAGACCCATTTTGTATTTCTGACCACTAGAATGATAAGATAATAATTTTTTATTCTTATAAGCCACCAGGTTAGAGGTGGGTTATTTTTTTAACAATAGTAATAGGAACCTAAATATACATAACATCAGAACAAAATGAACAATTTAACTCAGCAATGTCCAAAGAATGGATTTGTGCTCACATCAGCTCTACCAACTTTACTGGAAGTGAAGAGAGAAAACAGGAATAAATGTGCAGGTAGATAAATCTCACATGAAGGGATTGTACCGATGAGGAGAAAATCATAACAAAATTCTGTATTCTCAGTTTTCTAGCTTTTATGTAAGAAAAAGGTAAAAAATCTTAGAAGAAAGAAAAGATTTAACATGTGAAACACTGATGTATCTTACCTCTCCATACCCCCTCATTATATCCTTTGATTATGTAAAGATCATTTCAGCTCAATGTAGATTAAATTCAATAGAGACATTCCCAACTGGACTACCAGATGGAATCACATTTTAATTAACTTATCAGCCAGCATACAGATGTGATTCTTGTGATCATTATCAAGAAATCATTTGCTTTCAGCAAAATGAGAAGCCCTGGTGGCAGATTGTAGCTTAGAATGATTGATGACATCATAAGATCATTAACCTTAAAATACTTTTAATCACTTATTGACCAAATGAAGAAAAGGCTTATAGACCAGTAATGAGTATATCTAAGGTGTGTTATCAGTACCTTTTGGTATATTAAATTAAATATTTGCATAAGATAATGATCTATGTGTGTATATTATTAACTTCCAAAAAAGGCTTGTGGTTTGTGAATTTAGGCTTTCATGCATTAATGAAAGAATGTGCCTCTGGAAAAGAGAACCTATCTAGCCACTACTTTTTGTTATGCATTACCATCAATAGTTCTGATTCATATTTGATGCTTTAAGAATAAGTCTATTTCTTCTGAATCTTTACATTTGGAAAAAGAAGCCAATATGAATAATTTATCCTTAAGTATAAAAAGTAAATGGTTATAACTGAGACATTAAAGATAATTAAAAATTATACTGCAAAGACAAAATTATTTATATAGCTTATTGTTTGCTGTAATGTTTACTTTAGTGCTTTTCAAGCTATAACCAGTAACTCTAGCAACTAGGCCTCATCACTAATAACTCTAATGATAAGAAACTCTAATAAGAAGAAACCTTTCCTAATATTTGAAAACCTTTCCTTTGCCTATTCAGAACTCTGTAAGTGAAAGGCACTATGTCTATTGTTATTAGTTATTGAGTTGCTTTAATATGTTCAGTATGAAGGAGAAAAAAAATGAAATGTCTGTCTTTGAAGTTTTAGGCTATGAGAGAATACAAGGCAGGCATTTTAGGAGGTCAGATCCAGCCTAGATTATTTGATGTGTGGTTTAAGGTGCCAAGGTAGAAAGCATTTATCATCCATTTCATCGTTACTCATAAACATCACAGCATGTTTATTAACCTAGGTATAAAACATTCACCAATGAATTGAAATTGCAATTGAGGTTTCTATTCTTCCAATGTAATAAATAATCTACTAAGAGAAATTGGAATTCTTCCTCTAGCTCCCTGAGTAGCCCTGGAACTCAGTACTCTGGATCTCAGATTATTCATCAGAGCAATGACTATGTTCCAATGGTAATTAATATCCAAGCCTCCTTTTCCAGTTAAGCATATGTCCTATAAAAGTCCAGTTCTTAAAGCTGACAGTGGTGGGATGTTCTTGCTTAACCTGGCATTGGCAGGGAGAATGATCCCCACTTACGTTGTGCCATTCCCCTACCTGCAGACCCAGCCCAGCCTGAAAACTACTGCAGCCCCTTAGGCCAGCCCAGTTCAACTTGTGTTGCTTAAATGTAATGATTTGGAATTATCACAACAGCAACAGTGGTACTTCCCAGGTGAGGTCTACCTTCCAGGGCCTCCTATCCCTCAACCAGGTGGCTGTCACAAGAAATCTGTCTCTAAAAACATTTTTTTAGATAGAAATGTCCTAGAAAAAGAAAATAAATAAGAGAAAGAAAATACTGGATAAAAAATGAATAGAATAACTTCTGAATTCAATAATTCATATTTTATTATAATTTTGTAATCATGAAGAGGAATTTCATAATACATTTTTCAGGATAACAAAACAGAAAAATAAAATTATGAAATAATAAATTAATTTCAGTGCAGAAATGATTGCTTTGAAGTATCACTTAGACCCACTTCATAGACCTGGACTCAAACTTCATCATTGTGAACAAATGACATTCAATGAGTGCCATGAGGTATGCCAATGCTTCAATTCCTGGCAATGACTACTCAACCATTCTTTTACCATGAAGCCAAACTGGCCATCTGGTTAAAAGGCCATTTAGTCAAGCAAATGTAAAATGAATTCTAAAATGTCCCTCACACTGGTCAACAGAATCCTTAATTCATTTAAAACAGTGTTTTCCTCAGACTATGAAAGCAAGGTTGAACCCTTCAATTTTTCCTTTACTGTTTATTGTTCCTGAGTTTATAACAACAGACCAAAAAAGTTCTTATCTTCTTAGGCAATCTTCTGTTCAGCTTTCTGTAAACTGGCATTCAAGGTTGCAAAAAGTGGCATTGTTAATGATGGACTCAAGGGTGGGCATAGACTGAAAAGAGAAACTAGATTTAGCCCAATCACCATTGCCATTGTTTCCTCTAAAGTTTATTCAGAATTTCTTTGACAGTAATTGCACACCAATACAATTTAGGATTTGGTGAATTCCCTAGTTTTGTCTTAGCTTCATGATGCTTCAACTCTCTTCACAGGTAGATCTTCTGTCTCTTTTGTAAGTAAGACAAAGACACTAGCAGGAATGAAGGTCATACAAGTGATCCCTCTAGGTCAGGAAAGTATATTGCCAATAACTTTGTGTGTATGCCAGTTTACACAGTGACCTTCTCCCGAGAGATTTAAATCTGTAGATGTTACTGGTTTTACAAAGATACACGTTATTGTAAGAGGTAGTGTTTAAAGAAAGAATTCCAATAACTACCAATTTCCATTTTCCAAAGTGTGTTCTTTATATCCATGTAAGCCTTCAACATAATGAAGATAGGCAACCTATTTATTTCCTCACTATCCTCTTGTCTATGGCCTGCAAAGCTGTGATGAAAAGAAATTAAAGACTTTAAGAAAACCATCTCCATTTTCTTTTCTTTCCACTTGCTGGTTTTCTTTCATTTTGATGTTTTCTGATTTTTCTTCAGAGGAATCACAAAATACCAGAGTCTTAATCAAATTTAACTTGCTGGGATTTAGCTCAGTTGTAGAGCACCACTCTGCAGTCTCTGAGGTCCCGAGTTCGATTTCCAGCACTGGAAAAATGGGAGAAGGACGTGGCAACCCACTCCCAAGGCAAGCCTGAAACATTCTGCCATTGAAAACCCTATGAGGTCACTGTGAGTCGGACACGACTTGATGGCACCTAACAACAACAACAATCAAATTTAACTTAGGAATTTCAGTGCAAACATCAAGGTTATATTGTTGTTAGGTGCTGTCCAGTTGGTGGGATTCATAGCGACCTCCTAGGATTTTCAATGGCTGATTGTTTTGTATTCCGATTTTACTTTGCCCTCAGAATGCAGGACAGAATTAGGATATAAAAGGTTTCTTTTTTCCCCTACTTTAGTTTTTAGTAGATTTCCTATTAACCAAGTTATCTCTCTAGAGTAGAACCTATATGGGTGTAGTTGACAAATCTCTGTAGTAGGAATTAAACAAAGAAACTTGAATCCTAGCTCCAGCTTTCTAGCTCTATGCCTTTGGACAAAGCATTTTTTCCACTCTATTTTGGCTGTTGTGATGTTCTAAATATAAATTGTACGTGAGAGTGTTTTATAAACTCGGCATTACCACATTTGTGAAACAGTATTTGAGTTGCTTTGAAAGAGGCACAAGGAAAAGCAGTTGGTTGACAGGCAATTGCTGCACAAGCAAAGTCAGATTATGCAAGAGAATAAAATTTCTTTCAGTGCTCATCATAGGGACTAAGTTCCCCACCTATATAAGTTCAATATGAAAGACCCCGTAATTTATATTCAACTGATAAAGTATCATTGATGATACTGTTGACCAACCTGAGAAGACAAAGCCAGTGTATACCTTTATGTACTTTTCTGTATATTGTAGGGAGTCTGTCGTTTAGCACCAATATTATTGTGCTTGCTTACTTTTCCATTGAGGGTTTGAATTCTATGCTCTCTCCCTCCTCATGACACTGCTTCATTGTATAGCACTGATTCCATACTTACTTGCATGATTTTCTCTTTTCAGATGCCCCAGTGTCTAAGGCACAAGCATGAGTTAAACAAATTGTTTCACCTCTTGAGTCCTTTTCTTACAAAAAGAAAATTGGATCTTTGCACTGTGACTCCCTGTTTATTTTCTCCTGCATGATCTTCCTAAAATGATAGTGTCAGACACAGCAAAATGGTTATACTCACTACTGGTGTTAAGTTTGGAAATTAAATGACCAGAGAAAAATAGGAGCCCCAGTATTGTCAGGGACTCAACATGCAGCATCTATTTAAGTTGATATCTGCCAACTATGACTGTTTAGATAGGCTGACAAAACAGGCTTTACCTGCTGTTAGACACCTAAATCACATATAACACCAGCCTGGCACATAGCATATTTGAAGGACAAAAATTTCATCCCCTCTCCTATTTTGCTTCCTGTGTGCTCTCTGCAAGCCAGCAGAGAACAGTGAACTCATTGTATTTTGTTGACTTGGAAATTTGATTTTAAGGCTAAAGCCTGAGTTTCTCAATAGCAGTTCTATTGATATATTGGACTAGATAATTCTTTGTTGTAAGAGGCTTTCATTGCATTGTAGAATATTTAACAGCATCTCTAGCCTCTACCCAGTAGATGCCAGTGGCACCCCTATCTCACCTTTACCCAGCCGGGAAAAACAAAAATGTCTACAGGTATTACCAAACATAACCAGGGAGGTAAAATCATGCCTAATTAAAAAACCCTACTCTAGAACCAGAGTGGGTAATGAGATTAGAAGCAAAATTGCAAATTTGTTCTTGAGATCTTTTCTTTTCTACTTCCCTCCCTCCTTCCTTCATTCTCCCCCTAAGATAGTTTCCTGTTTTGCTTTTCCTTTGGGGCCCAATGTTTTACCTCACTTTGTCATGCTATCAGAACCTAATCTCAATGCTTTTGAGAAATGACTTCTTGTAAGTGTGAAATGACATTTTTACATTTTATCTAGGAGAAAAGTCTTTAATGGTTTTAAACCACAGCAATAAAATTCTCATTGTGGAATTTTAGATATTGAGCTTTTGCAAGGTGGGAGGCATGGACAGTACAAAAAGAAAAAAAAGATTTAACTTCCCTTTAAATTCTATCCAGGTTCCTACTGATGATCTGAGTGAACCAGGCTTTGTCATTTTTATTGCATCATGTTATTAGTAATAAGCAATTTTATTAGGATATGATCCCATCTCAAAATTCCAGAGTGTTTAGTCCTACACACTGCATCCTCTACATTACATATTCTTTGTTGTCTCTCCCACTTTTTGTTCAATTTTCTTCCAGCTATAGCCACAGGTTTCACTTTTGGGTAAATTCTTTAACTGTGGGCCTAGTTGATTCTGAAGGTGAAGGAACCCCTGACTGGAGGAGGGAAGGCCACCACAGAAATCTCATCCAATTAAAGTGCAGACTTTATTGGGCTTATAGGAAGGAAGCAAAGCATCCATTTCTGATGGATTTGAACAAAGAAGAATGTAAGCTAGAGCTCCCTGGGGCTAACACAGATATGGGTGCTCCAAGGAGGAAACCACACTTGGAGGGAAACAGAACTCCCAACAGAGAGGGGAGCGCTCTGCTCCTGATGGCAGTGTGGAACACTGCAATCAATTCACCAGTGAACCAAACAGTTTGGAGTTGAAATTCAGATTGGGTTTTCTATCCTTTGCATCCAAAAGAGGCATGACTGAAATGTCCAGTTATTTCTGGCTATCTTTGGAGGTGTCTGTTTTTGGCTCACGAATAATCTTGTCTTCCTCTACTTCAGGTCTCCTAAGTGATGTCTGCTATTCTGCTACCATTGCAGTTCCTGCTGGCGTTTAGCCCCAAAATGCCAAAGTCCATGCAAAAGGTGACATTGGTCCATGTTTCCACACTAGCAAACATCAATCCTAACAACATAGCTTTCTCTAGAGTCTTAGTGTATTGTGACCATGAGAGAGTGAGGAGAAAACTGCCTTGCTCACTCTTTATCATTGTCATAATTAGTCTGCTGAGTGGGGAAGCAGTGTTGCTTGTGGCCCACAGAGGCGCTAATGAAAACACCTCTTGCAGCTGCTGTCTGTCAGCCTTCCAGCGGGGGGATTTAGACTGTGCTAGTGAGGCTGAATCCTCTCCAGGCTTCCTCTCACTTCATCCCAAGTCTTTCAGGGCATTTATGACAGTATCTTCTCTCCTGCAGAGAACCTTCCATGAAAATGGAATTGTAGTGATTAAAAAGTAAAATAATAATAATAATAATAAATTAAAATTAAATAAAAAATAAAGAAGAACAGCAATAGCATACTCAAGGAAAAGGCATATTTGTGAATATTAAATAACAGCCATGCCAGATGAAAGATTTTAAAAACCATAGTATCTTTACGCAGGAAGAAAACAGATCATCTAATTCAAGGGACTCATTTTATCTTATTTTGTTTTTGTTACCTAGTGACTACATGCGAAAGAATATTTATGAAATAAATGTGCGGGTATGTATTTAAAAAAAACACAGTAACAAAATCTCACATACTGTTCGGTTGAAGAACATTGCCATTAGGTGTGCACACTGCCAACATTATTGATGAGGAAAAACTATTTTGAAAGTAGTTATAGCAATTTAAATTTGAACTAGCAGGATATTAATGTAAGCAATACAGTCTTGCCAGGATTTGACATTGGTGAACTATTTAGTTTTCACTAATTTTATATGGATTTGGCTTGTATTTCATAGTTGTAGCTGAGCTTAAACAGCGTTCAGGTGTTCATAGAGTATTTGTGATTGTTCTTTGAGGTACCTGTGTAAGCTATTTTTGCCAATTTTTCTAGACGGTATTTTTGTCTTTCATTAATTTTCAAGAATGCTATGTATAGGCTACATATTAATTTTATGCCAGTTATATGTTCTGAACATTGTATTTATTTTTGATTTGCCTTTTATGCATTTTATTTTATTTTATCCATTTTTGTGGTACTGTGGAATTGACCCCAGGAACTCATGTGTGCTTTTACAGGTGTTTTACCACTGAGTTGCACCCTTAGCCCATTTATTACTTTTTATTTTGAGACAGGGTCACCCCAAGTTACACAGGTGGCCACTGGCCTTGAACTTGCGATCTTCCTGCCTCTGCATCCCAAGTTGCTGGGATGACAGACATGAGCCACCATACCCAGGTTTTTATCTATTGTATAATAACACATAGTACTTATCATCATCCAAAAAAAATGCTTGAAGATGAAACTAAAGCATACTGAATAAAAAATCAAACTCAAGTAATCTAGTCAGATAATTTTATAATCTACATCATACTGCTTTTTGATGATACTGTTGTATTTTTAAACAGCAATTATTAAAATAGTATCATCTATATTTGACTCTTTTCCCTATGTTTCACCTTGGGAAGTGTAACTTAAGAATTTCTTTCCTATTCAGAATCATGACATTATTTTTTATGTTCCCTTCTAAACATTTTAGGTTTTCATTTTTCATTAAGGTGTTTCATCAACTCTGGATTCATTGTTGAGTATGGTACTAGATAGGGATCCAATATTGTTTTCTAAATGAATGACAAAATATTGCAGACCCATCTACAGAAAAATCAATTCTTCACCTCATGATCTAAAATACCAGCTTGTTTCTCACTCTGTGTCTGTGTACATTCACCACCTACCTATTTATTTTCAGGAGAAATTGTTTACTAGTGTACTTATTCCATTTAATTTTATTTACTATTGTTTTATAACAATTCTTTCTATCTATCATTCATTCTTTCCATCTTATCAGACAAAGCTTCCCATCAAGTTTTCCTTCTTCCAGATTGCCTGGGTTATTCTTTGTCCTTTTTTATCTGTCCCCTTCAATCCATTGGGCAACCTTCTCCACCTCCCCACTTGTGTTGGGATATTTTATTGGAATTACATTAAAACCATATTATAATACAAATTATATCAACTTGAGAAAGAGTGACTTCCTTCAGTTGTGTTTCTTTCAGGCATGAATACCAGATATTCTCGAATCTATCTTCACCTTAGCTCAGTTGATAGAGTGCTTGCACTTAGCGCTCTGAGGCCCTGGGTTTGATCCCCAGCACCGCACACAAAAAAATGGAAGAAGGACCTGGCAGCCCACTCCCAAAACAGTCAGCCATTGAAATTCTGTATCGGGTCACTCTGAGTCAGACTGGCTGGGATTTAGCTCAGTTGGTAGAGCGCTGCTCTACCATCTCTGAGGTCCTGAGTTTGATTGCCAGCACTGCAAAAATGGGAGGGCGTGGCAATTCACTCCCAATGCAATCCCCAGTCAGCCATTGAAAACCCTGTAAGGGTCACTGTGAGACAGACACAACTTGATGGCACCTAACAACAACGAGTCAGACCAACTGGTCAGCACCTAACAACAAACAACAACAACAAAACCAGATGCAGATTAGAATCATGGTGGAGAGAACTCTTGTGTGTGCATCCAACCACACACATTTTTTCTCTTTATTTTACCTCATCTTAATGCATAGCTCATACTTTAAGGTAATATTGCATAGAAGTAATAGTAAGGGACACCCTGTATTTCTTCATCTTGAAGCGTATGTTCTCAGTATTATAGCATTAAGTAGGAGATAAATATGCTCTAGGTTTATGTGGCTATTCTTCCATTAAAGAGTTATTCTATTTTCTATTTTTAGTTAAAGAGAATTCTATTATCTTCCTATTTTTGCAGAGAATTTTTCATCCTTAACTGGCAATGAAGTTTAACAACATTTTCTATCTCTTTTATAATGAACACATAATTTTGTCCTTGAATTTGTTAATGTGATAAAACACATAAATTATCTTTCTAAATTTAACCTGATCTTACATTCCAAGAAGAAAGACAAAATGGGCAAGTTTACTATCTTCTACATCAATGAGTTTAGTTTGCTATCATATTTATAATTTTGTTTATATGTTCATGAATTAGATTTCCTTTAATTTTTCTCTTTTAAATATCCTAGAACCTGTAGCAAGATTATGCTAAGTTCATAAAATGAAGTAGAGTAGTCCTTTGTTGCTCTCTGGATTCATTTGTATGTGCTCAAAAGATTTGATCTTCATAAACTGAGAGAACCCAAAGGCAAAGCCATAAGTACCTGTGTTCTTTTAGCCAAATGTTTTTAACTATTGGAGCCAGGCATGCTGGTACATGCCTCTTAACTCCAGCATTCAGGAGGCAGAGACAGGAGTGACTCAGGCCAGCCTGGCCTACACAGTGAGATCTTGTCTCAAAAAGCAAAACCATATATATATATATATATATATATATTTAATTGTTTTAGTAGAAGGTGTGTTTTGGTCTGGTACCTGAAGGGAGCAAAATTGCCTAAGACAATTAATTCACAAGAATCAGAAGTGAGAGGCAAGAAGAATGAATTAGAAAATGAAAAACAGCAAATATTTGGATTTTTGAATTTTTGAGTTGTTGTTGTTAGGTGCTGTTGAGTTGAGTCCAATTCATAGTGACCTTATGTACAACAGAAAAAAACACTCTCCAACACTGTGCCATGCCCAGCATTATTGTCAGTGCTTCTCTGCTATTCATAGAGTTTTCAATGGCAGACTATTTGGGGTGTGGATTGCCAGGTCCTTCTCCATTTTTGAGTTAGTTCCTATTAAATGTTTCTTCTTGCCTGGTTTCACAAAATAATTCCTGAGAAAATGTGGAACCACATCATATAATTAACTCAATAGATTCAGAAAAAAACATACTTGACAAAATTTAATAACTGCTTATTGTTTTTAAAAAAATATTTTTGGCAAACTAGGACTAGAAGGGAGATTTCCCCAATTTGATATAGATCATCAACAAATACTTACATATAGTATTGCTCATAGTGGTGAAGACAGAACTCCTTAAGAGGTGGAAAAAACAAAGATGATGTCCTCGTCACTTCTATTCAGCATTTTATTGGATTGCCCAGGCAGGGTGACAAGATGAACAAATAAAAGCCAGGAACATTGAAAAATGAGATGCAAAAATGGGTTTTATTTGCAAATGAATTGACATATACATCTATAAAGAATCTCAAAAATTGAATACAGAAATGAATAAGTGAATTTAGGTCAACAACAAGGTCAATGTATAAAAAATCAGTTATATTTCTACTTACAAAAGTATTCATGGAAAAATAATTTTAAAATAAAATTTAAAAATCAGTGCCACTTATAATAGCATTAAAATGTAAAATACTCAGGAAAAAGCTTAGAAAAGTAATGTGTAAATGTAAAGAACAACTGCAATAAAAATATTAAAATAAATATAAAGAGATATACCACATTCACAGATTAAAGACCAAAAAAAAAAAAAATCGAGAAAATACCTATTGGGAATGATAGTGATACTCAGCCTCTTACCAGTTGCACAGTTGCATAACTGTGGTCTTGAGCCTGGAACATTTCCTTGCAAAAATATATAGAGCCCTCATAGACTGTGTTGGGTGTATCTCTTTATTTAAGAACATTTTTTCTTGTTCCTGGCTTAATGTGTACTTTTTCTGCTTAAGTGTACATAATATGGCATCTGGCCAGCCCTTTTGTTATATCTTCCTTGCTGGTGAGGGAACCTGATCTTTCTACTGCAGAAGGGCACCGCTCACATGGGCTTCATAAGAGACCCACGTGCAATGGGAAATTAATATATCAGAAGCTGGCATCGTAAGGGGCTAGATCTAGTGCACTCTTCCTTTTGCTGTAATAACATTCCACCACCTGACCCTTGCAGGTATTGTTGCCTGTTCTCAGTGACCACCAACCATGCATTGATTTCTTCTCCCATGATATAAAGCCTGACCATGGAACAGGAAAATAGTACTGATGCTCCCCAATATAACCTATAGTTCCAATATAACACCATCAATAATCCCAGCAAGTTTTATTTTTTTTTTGCAGAAATCAATAATTTAATTCTAAAATATATGTGGAAAGGCAAAGGATACTTTACTTCATTCTTTCTCTTCGGGTTAAATACATATTAAGCCTTCGTAATCATTCAGGTCTCTAGATGTCTCTGTTGCATTGTTTTCTGTTTTCTGTATCCTATGTAGATTCTTTCACGTTATATCTTCTAGCACATTAGTTATCTTATCTGCAACACCAAATGTATTATTAAATTTATCCTTTGAGTTTTTGAATTCAATTATCATACTGCTATATTATTTTAGCTCTAGATATTCAATTTGGTCCCTTTGTTCAATTTGTCACAGAATCTTCTTGATAATTTGGTCTTTTTAATTGACTCATATATTTAATCCTCTCATTTATTTTATTAAACTCTTTGAACATATGGCTTATCTTATACTACTAGAATTCAAAGCCTTCTGCATGCCAAATTCAGCTGGTAGTTTATTTGGTGTGTCTCACGTATAATACCTTGCTTTCTTGTGAATTTTAAGTTCTGACTGTGAATTTATATATCTTGGAACTTCACCTGTGGGGATTGTTTTGAGACCTAACAGTAGGTTCCATTACAGAAAGCTTTTATTTGCTTCTGCCAGTATCTTGGGGGCACTACCAGCTTGAGATCACTTTAAAATAAATTCTCAACTTGAAATATTTTGGTCCAGCCAGCCAATGTAGAGTCAGGCTGACGAGTTACAAATTCTTAGGGGAGAGTGTTTTTTCCCATTTTCTATGTGCCAGGCATTCCAAAAGACAATTTTCTTTATAGTCCCCTAAAAGGAGATGATATATTTCTTCTTCTTCATGACACTGAGAGTACAATCCTTTAATGTTACAAATTATACATTTATGTCCTATTAGACTGCACTATTGTCAGACCCTGAGCGTGTTTCATTTACCTCTGTGAGATGTAATGTTTCAAAGGATTGGCCAAGTTCATTTAGGCTGCAAATGTTCTCAAGGTCAAAGACCAGCTTTAGTGGTCTATTTATGCCTGTGTTTGTGCTTTCATTTGGGTTTTGACTTCTGAGTAAGGGATCTCAGTTCTCCAGATGCTCCCACTGCTGGTACAAGGATGAGGACAAGGGCTCATGAAGTGAAGTGACTTTGGCTAGTTTATGAGTAGCATGATATGGGTGCAGTCACCTTAGCTCATGGCGTGAGATTATTGAGTTCAGAGTCTCATCATTTTGCTGCATATTAATCCATTGTCAGTGTGTGTGTGTGTGTGTGTGTGTGTGTGTGTGTGTAAATATATATATGTACATATATATATTTCAAAGGTCAAGGAAAAGAAAAAAGTAGTGCTAAGGAAATTGGAGAGCAAATAATAAGAGTGTGTGTAACAGGAATATCCATTCATTGCTGGTGAAATGCAAAATGTACTCCCACTATGGAAGATAGTTTGGCAGTTTATTGTGAAACTAAACCTAAATGATACCACCATCCAGCAGTTGAACTTCTTGGTATTTACCCACTTGAACTATAAATTTATGTCCACACAAAACCTTTCACAGGGATGTTTGTAGCAGCCTTATTCATAATCATTAAAACTTCAAAGAAACCAAAATATCATTCAGTACATGAATAGACAAATAAGCATCCATCTAGATGGTACTTCTAGACAGGGAATATTATTCAGCACTAAAAAGAATAAGCTATCAAGTCATGAAAACAAATGAAAGTACTTAAAATGCATAGTCCTGAGCAAAAGAAGCTAATCAGAAAGTGCTGCTTAATTTAGTCCAGTTACATGACATTTCACCATATCTCTTCAATTTCTATGCTAAGCAAATAATCTGAGAAGCTGGACTTTATGAAGAAGAATGCAACATTAAGACTGGAGGAAGACTCATTAATAACCTGCATTATGTGGATAACACAACTCTGCTTGCTGAAAGTGAAGAAGATTTGAAACATTAACTGGTAAAGATCAAAGAACATAGCCTTCAATATGGATTGTGACTCAACATCAACAAAACAAGAATCCTTACAACTGGGTCAGTATGCAACCTCATGATAAATGGAAAAAAGATTGATGTTGTGCATGATTTTGCTTTACTTGTTTCTACAATCCACACCTGTAGAAGCAGCAATCAAGAAATCAAAAGACGCATTTCTTTGGGGAAAGCTGTGGCAAAAGATCTCTTTAAAGTATTGAAAAGTAAAGATGTCACACTGAAGACGAAGGTACGCCTGACTCATGCCATGGTATTTTCAGTTCTATCATATGGTTGTGAAAGCTAGACAGTGAACAAGGGAGACAGGAGAAGAATTGATACTTTTGAGTTATGGTGCTGGAGGCAATTATTGAATATACCATGTACTGCCAAAAGAACCAATAGATCTGTTCTAGAAGAAGTACAACCAGAATGCTCCTTGGAAGCAAGGATGGCTAGACTGTCTCTTACGTATTTTGGACATGTAGTCAGGAGTGGCCAATCCCTGGAGAAGGACATCATGTTTGGGAGAGTGACAGGCCAAAGGAAAAAATAGAAAACCCTCCACTAGATGGATTGACATAGTGTCTGCAACAATGGGCTTAAACATAAATAAGATTGTGTCACTAGTACAAAATCAGGGAGTTTTTCGTTCTACTGTACCTAGGGTCGCTATTAGTAGGATCTGACTCAACAGCGCCTAACAACAACAACAACATATGACATTTGGGAAAAGAAAAACTATGAAGACAATAAAAAGTTCAGTATTTTGGGGGCTTAGTGGAGAAAGAAGAATGAATAGGTAGAACACAAATAATTTTTAGGGTAATAAAACTATTCTACATGATACTACAATGGTATATCCATTTTATCACACATTTGTCCAAATCTATAGAATGTGCCCAGCCTGCAGCTGTAGCACTGTGACATCGGATCCTGTCAGATCTCGGAAGCTAAGCAGGGTCGGGCCTGGTTAATACTTGGATGGGAGACCACCTGGGAACACTAGGTGTTGTAGGCTTGGGAGAAGGATCTGGCAACCCACTCCCAAAAAGGAATCAGCCATTGAGAACCGTATGAATAGCAGAGAAGCACTAACAATACTGTTCCACCTGTTGTGTGTAGGGTCACTATGAGTAGGACACTGCCTCAATGGCACCTAACAACAACAACAACAACTTAGAACATACATGACCAAGAGTGAACTATGGTCTTTTGGTAACAATGATGTGTCATTGTAGTTTCATTGATTGTAACAAATGTACTGTTCTGGAGTGGGATGTTGGTAATAGGGAAGGCTATGCATCTGTGGGAACAAGAGATATATGGAAAATCTCTATTCTTTCCTCTCAATTTTGCTGTGAAATTAGCTCTAAAGATAGACTCTATTTTCAAAATGAGGATATTAATTAGTGAACTTGCCCAACTTCATAATAATTCACCTTCTCTAAAGGGAAAAGTAACTGCTAAACTCCTTGCAGGGAAAGAAAGATGTCTTCCATTTAGATGTTCTTTGCCTTTGTAGTGCTGATTCCTGGGAGTTTTGTCATGGTGTGTTACTGAGATGAGCAATTTGTGAATGTGAATTCTGATTAGATGCTGTACTGTTTAAGGGAAAATGGTGAGGATATAAGGAAGATGCGTACTGTGCTATTTCAGAGCTGCCTATCTGGAATTAGCATGTCACCTGCCATGGTGTGTTCATGGTGTTGCTCCAGTATTATGGCCTCATTCAGAAATCTTAATATGTATTTTATAGCCAATGCATGAGTGGGCCTGAGAATGAGTAAGCAGCAAACAGTCCTTTCAGCTTTGGTGCTATAGCAGATATTTTATAATCTCTGTATGGAGCCCCTACTGGATGCCCAGTGTTAGACAATAGCCCAAAGTTTGTTTCTAATATTGTGTCCTTACAGATTCAAGATTATTTGTCACCTCTCTCCTCACTTCCCAATATTTCTTCTAAAATGAGAGTCAACACTGTTGTTTAAATCTAATGTTTATTTTACCATAATTATGAGGAGTTAAGCTCTGCAAACATAAGCCTTTCAAAACTACCCATAAAACAGTAATTGTTGTTGTTAGGTGCCATTGAGTTGGGTCTGACTCATAGTGACCCTATGTACAACAGAACAAAACTCTCCCCAACACTGTGCTATGCCTGGCACTATTGCTGGTGCAAAATAGCAATAGGTGATCATAAGAAGAAGCTATTTCCTATACTTTTATTCTTTGGATTAAAATGGCCACCTAAATTATATATGCTTAACTACAGATATTTTTTTGATATGAATGTAAAAGGTTGTGTGAAGTAGAAAGAATCACAAGATGAAATCAAGTTATTATCACCCACAACACCTACTTCATGGAGCTAGTCTTTGCCCTGAAATCTTATAAAAGAAAATACTACTAAAAATAGATGAATTAGAGATATATAACTAAGAAATCTTCAAATGAGAAAAGGATCTTGCCTTTCTGACTCCTCTTCCCAGAATAGCTGATGCAGTCACCTAAGGTCAAGTGGTTGACTCAATCCTTCTGACTCTACACACTAATGATCTAAATACTGCATTCCAACAACTGTATCTTTTCACATTACTTTTTCATTAAAAACTTGCACATAATCTGTGTGTAATTACATGCACACAGATAATTTTGTCTTTGGTTCATAAGTTCAACCTTCTTCTGCTGAATACTATTCAAATTTCATCTCCTACAAAAATCCCTTCTTAATGGGAGCTGAACCCATGGGAGAGATGTTGCTTCCAGCACACCATCATGTGAGTGTGATCGTTTGTCTGCTTCATTGTGAGAAGTAGCACATCCATCAAAACATTGATAACACTGAGGAATTCCAAGGTTCTCTTTCTTCAGCTGTTACCATCCTGCGTGTCTTGCCAATGGTAGTTTCACACCGCCTCAAACCCAGATTTGAGAGCCTTTAATCCCTTTCTGTCACTTCTCCTTTGCCTTTTTCTGCCTTTTAATTCTTTCCTCCTTGTCTGGGTCTATCAGAGGCACCCACAGGTATTAATGAGTCATTTAGACTAATGAGTGTGTTGATGGACAGATTTAGCATCCCTCTTCTCTCACCTGGGCCTCATGATGACATCGGTCATTGGCCAAGGTGCAGCTTTAATCACTACCTCTGAAAAATTATTTCTTTCCCTCAGTTGATTGCTCCCTGATTACCATAGAGAACAATCTCCTGACCTTGACTTTATTAGTCCTGAATTTTTACTAGCTGAGCAATCCAATTCAAGCTATTCCCATCTGTTTCTCCTAGCACAGTGCAATTGCTCACCAGGAATAATGGAATAAATGAGAATTTCTCATAAAGAATCCCTGTGGAGCCAATGCCTACATTAACAGTCCCAAAGATCTTACTAGAATGTCACTGGGATAATGAGGTGGTGGAGCACAGTGGCTAGAAAGACATGGGAGTAGAGATCATCCACTGACTCCAAATAAGACTGAAATTCTCCTCAGTATTCTTCAGCACAAAGGAAGAAACTGGCTCTTCACAAAGTAGAACAAATATCAGGCCATACCATTGATGATTAAGAACTGGGCAAACACAGTTATGAGGGTAGAAAAGAGCACAACATTAACACAAAGATTGCACATTTTTCCAGAACTTGATTGACCAAAATGTTCCCAGAGACAAAACCGACTCTTTCCGTTATCCCCTGTCTGCTGTGATGTTCAAAGGCAAATTGCTCTCCCACTAAATAGAGTTTTCCTTGACTTATCTGCAGTCTCAGCATTCCAAGCCCAACCCTGTCCTTAACAGCAGTGAGGGAAGAGGGGTTTTCTCACCCAGAACAAGGCCCATCATTCCTGCTCCAGCAGGATAGATAGAGGGGACATCCATTGCCTTAAGGGAACCCCTTCCTTCCAACCAGCCCTGGGTCTCACATCTACAGAGTGGTCTAGTTTTCTCTAAAACCCAGAAAAATGGCCTGTAGAGTCAACAAGAGATGGCTAAAGTGTAGGTTATTCAATCTAAGAGTGAGGTGGAAGAATCTATATTTAGAACAAATACAATTATAATGATTTAGACCAAACAATTATAATTATTTGACAACTCATTCTGGCCTACACACACATTTATTTCATATTACTAAACAAAATAAGTTGTTCATTTATTTTATTTACTTATTTTTTAGCAGTATAACAGGGACCTAGCGCTGGGGTTAGAGGTGTGTATCGCCATGCCCGGCTATATGTTGTTATAATGAATACATACTTTTTAAAATATTAACTTTACTTAGAAATTTCAAGCTTCATGTTGAAATTCAGAAAATATTTTGATTCTTTACATCAATTTTATAGTTTTAACCATTTGAAAACTCTAATTCCAAACAATGTGAAGGACCAATTACCAGCTTTAAAATGGAATTTTGTCCTATCTGCATATGCTGTTGTTGTTATGTGCCCTAGAGTTGGGTAGGACTCATGGCGACCGTATGTACAATGGATGAAACACTAATCAACACTGTGTCATGCCTGGCACTATGCCAGTACTTCTCTCCTATTCATAGGGCTTTCGATGGCTGATTGTTTTGCGGTGAGTTGCCAAATCTGTCTCCCAAGCCTATAGCACCCGGTATTCACAGATGGTCTCCCATCCAAGGACTAACCAGGCCTGCCACTGCTTTGCTCCCAAGACCTGACAAGATTGGATGTCAGGGTGGTTCAGTTGTAGACATCCAAATAGACTTCATTTAAAAAAACAGTCCACAGAAGGCCTCAGACAGAATCATCTCAAAAAGCCTTAAAATATAGATTTTTAGATACCATCTTAAATCTATAGATTCAAAATCTTTGGCATTACAGTACTGAGTATTGATACCTTTAATAAAGTATCTTCAGACAAATGTGATTCTGAGTGAAGATTAACAATCACACATTACTTGCCTGTCTGTCACAGAACATACCAGCTCTGCCCCCCACCTAATCTTCTATGATTTCATCAAGTACCTTCCCTTAGCTGCACCTGTTTTAAAGAGGACAGACAACTGCAGATAGAGGTATGATGCAAGACTATGATTCCAGTTGCTCCTCTAGCCCTTAATAATTATGTGGATGCCAGGAAATTATTTACCCCCTTTTATTTGAATATACTCATTTTTAAAATAGGATTTTTTGGGGGGATAATGCAAGCAAACTGTGTAGCAAGCCATATATTTGCACACAAGTAGATATAATTAGCGTGCAGATTTTTCTTTCCATAGTTCATTTCTTTCCTTTCTCTTATCCCGACTAAAACAATTGAAATCATTTACGTGTGATGTGGGATCTCCTGCCATTGAATGTAGCTGAAATTGCAGCACTTGTCTCCTCTGCCCTAGCTTTTTCTATGTAAGGTGACAGTTCCTAATCTTTCCAACATAGAAAGTTAATCCATTTTAGTACTGGCCAATTGACTGTCCTGTTTGTTTGACTTCATTCAATGTCCAGAGCAAACCTGAAGGAGAAGCTTGAGGAGAAAGTGAGTACAACTGAAGAACACAACTCAGCTGGTGGATTTGGTAGAGGATCATAAAGAGAGTTTCCCTAAGCCAGTGGTCTCTGTGATTTCTTCATCACACATTCATAAAAATTTGCAAGCACAACCCCAATGGGCCTATATTTTTAAAAAGTAATTTAAAACTACTTTTACTACTGCACTCATTTACTATATACATTTTAAAGCATGCTCAAAAAATAGATGCTTGAATAATTGAGATTAAAAAACTAAGTAGGTGTTGCCCATTGTTGTGAAGTTTCTTAATGATGCTAGGCTGCTTAAAAATAGTAAAAATGATAAACTTTATATTATGTATGTTTCATCATCATAGAAAGACATATTTCAATGTTAAAAAATAAATAAATAAAAATCATATTTTAGCAATCCAAAATGGCTGGTGTGGGCTGCAACTTGGTTGGAGAAATCAGAGAAGCTTAAAGATAACATAAGGAAGGAAAACCCTACTTATCCCCACCATTGAAGGCCAGATCTCTTGTGAGACAGAGTTCCATCAGGAAACAGCCATGACATTGGAGGAGAAATGACATATTGCCAGCTGTGTTATCTTGGGAAAATTGCTTAAACACCAGGATATTAGCTTTCCTAATTTGGTAAATGGGAGTCATGTTTAAACCAATTTATACTTATTTACATCAAATAGGTACTATAGCAGTCTTCATCAAACATTTCAGAATCCTCAGTATAGTTTCATAATATAGATTGTCATTCCAATTTTATTAGCCAGAAAACTAAGGTTCAAAACAGTAACTAACTTGTTTAAGACCACACTGTACAAAATAACCTCTTAAAGGTAACAGGAGGTATCCTTATCTGCAAGAGTTCTGTGAAGATTAAGCAAAATGGTCAAGTTAGTGAGTTATGCACAGTGACCTGCCAGAATAGATCTTTAAGTTCCTTTGAAAATTTTGTATTATATATTTTCTCCATAATATTGTGCATAATTAATAAATTAATGAGGACTTAAAGTTTCCTTTGTTGTTGTTGTTGTTGTTGTTAGGTGTCGTCGAGTCGGTATCTGACTCATAGCGACCCTCATAGTGCTTCGGGATTGCCTTGGGAGTGGATTGCCAGACCCTTCTCCCATTTTTGCAGTGCTGGGAATTGAACTCGGGGCCTCAGAGACTGCAGCGTAGCACTCTACCCACTGAACTAAATCCCAGCCCAAAGTTTCCCTTAGGGGGCAGATGAAGAGCATCTCCTTCTTATTCTCCACTCCTCCATGTCTATGCACGTGTGCAAACACACATACACGCAGACACACATACTTCAACAGCAATCCTACGCAATTAAATTATGAAAGCACCAGTCAGAGAATAAGATGGGTAACAGAACAGTGCTCAAAATTCGACCTCCTAACTTTACATATTAGGATTTTCTGCTCTAGGAAGGTTAAGTAGATAACAGAACCACATAGACAAGAAAGAGACAGCAGAGAAGATACCTTGCAGAAGGGCAAGAGGCAACCTGAAGGATCTAAATGGAAGAGAGGAGAGGTCCATACTGATAGATGTCATTTTGTAGAAATGGCAAGGGCTCTTCTCTTCAGTAGGTGACATGAAAATATTCATGCAACTCTTTTCTCTGGTTACTGCCATGTATCTTCTGGCAGCTCTTAAGTAGAAAAATTGATAGTTTTTTATGGACTACCTGCTTTTACAGACTACCTCTTCTTTCCACTACTTACTACACCAGAAACTCACCATATTAGAATCATATTAGGTTGAAACACAATTCTCTATGAATCTCTTACATTTCTGCACATCTTGCTAACAGAAGTACTGTCTGCTTGTGGTCCACACTGTCTTTTAAAAGGTGTTTATATAGTGAAAAGCCTTGGAAGAGAGACATTGTGCCTCTCTCTTCTGCAAAGGGGAAGCATACTTACCAGCCATTGCAGTTGATTTGGTATCTCCCTAAACTCAGATTTTCTCTCCATTTATACAACCCATTAAACATATAGGCATGATCTGGCTTTCATCCAGTTGCCCATGGGCGATTGAACCATGGAGAACCAATATCAGCTGAGTGCTGATGCTCTGGCTACTGCTTTTGGGTCTCTGACTCATGAATCTTATATCTTCTTCCTACATCAGTGAAGCTGTAACAGACTAACTTACCCGCAAGTTTAAAAAAAAAAACCTCACAGTCTTTATAGTTGTTGACTGTTATTGTCATTTGAAAGGATGATAGGAGCCAGAGTCTTTACTGGGACCAAGGTGTATACATATGCCCTGCACTGAGGGAAATTAGGTGGGAGACAGTAAGTTAAAGGTGGGGGAGTCGGGAGTGAGATGCAGAAAAAGGTAGTCTGTATAATGCCATTTGTTCTTATTGTGAGCTCAAATTATTTGAGCTGTCTCCACTGGTGTGTTATAGGTAGAATATCATACCAGAGATAAATGGCCTCCACCATAAGGTGCATAATAGAAAAATGTTACGTTGTTAGATGCTGTGGAGTTGAGTCTGATTCATAGTGACCCTATGTACAACAGAATGAAGCACTACCCAACACTGAGCCATGCCCACCAATATGGCAGTACCTCTTTACTATTCATGGGGTTTTTGATGGCTGATTGTTTAGGGAGTGGGTTGCTAGATCCTTCTCCAAAGCCTATAGCACCTTATATTCCCAAGCAGTCTCCACCCAAGGATAACCAGGCCCCACCCTTCTTCACGTCTGAGATCAGGTGGGATCAGATGCCAGGGTGGTATTTCTGTAGATAAAAGAAAAATAGGAGAATTTTTATCATACAATAAGATTTCTTGAAGTTTTAAAGTGCTAACCATTGCCATATTTTAAAGAAAATGTACCTTAATCTTCTCCTGAAATTATGAAATAAAGATTATCTCTGAAAATTAGCACATAAAAGAAGTTTAAGTGGTTAACTATAACAGAAAACTTTTTCTAAGAGAAAATTATTTCCTCCTGAGAATTTATTCTGAATGTCACATTGGCGAATTTTATATGATTATCTCTTATACTATTTTAGTTGTTAAATACTAAATAGTGTTCTTTAAGACTTTTAAGAGGAGTGGTTTTTTGAGTTCATGACATTTCATTTTATTGTTCTTTTATTAAGGATATGGTATACTTTGAAATTACTCTTCTCTCGTCCTTACCACTGTGCAATTTTGCTATTTTCCCTGACAGAAATGTCAAGTGTACGAATGTCCTTTTCATCATACTGAATTTCTTCTTATCTAATAATCTGCCTCCGTAATTTGTGAATAGTACCCTGTCCAATGATGACATTGAACTAATCTATGCTGTCCTTTTATGACTTGTCCAGCTGTCTTTGTATTTTAGCAGAATGGAGTCTGATTCAGTGGCAACTCCATGAGATGTCTCTGTAATATAGTACCTGGAGGAAGAACGATAAATCCTTTTACCATTCAATGTGTTGCAAAGGCTTGCAAGTTTCTTCACAGATATGAGCAAATATTTATTCCACATATAAATTCTCTTTAAAGAAATAAAAAGCTGACTTAGGAGTACCTCCCCGTGGTAGAACACTAGCAAGTGTGAAGCCCTGGCTTTTATTCTCAGGAAAAGAAAAAAAGAAATGAAAACAAAAATGTTATAAAATGATACTCTGTGGAGTATTGCATTAAGGGTGCATGGATTTCTATGACAGCCTAATATTTTCTTCCACAAGGCAACTATTGCTAACCTGGAAAGAATTTGACAAAAATGAAAAAATATTCTGAAATGTGAACCATGGACTTCAGCAATGTTTTAGGTTCCCATTTATTCATCCATGGTTATATCAGAAGTAACTGCCATTTCCCTTCGAAATGAGTGAGGCATGTAGTAGAGGTTGGTTGCTGGGCTTGAGAATTTGGGATCTTTATGATGTCTGAAGTAATTTATACTTTAACATAAGTTTCAGGTTTTCAAGTGTAATGAGTGCTTTCTTGCCATGTATTCAACAATGGCTTTTGTTTTTATGGCAGTGAGATATTTTTACACAGCCTAAATCCTGGACAGAAGATTGAAATGCTGTTCTGCTCTGCATTTGTGAGAACTGCTGTTTTAGAGTGCTAATCACCCCATCATAAAGCATTTCTTAAACCTCATTTTAATTTAAAAAGAAATAGTCCTTTATTAGGCACAAGAGGGCATTCTATGCATGTTTTGGTGTCTAATATGGCTGATAATAAAATCCTCCTCAATTTGAAGAAGATTTTATTACATACAAATGTAAAGTCTCATGTATTATATTTCCTGAGAGGCAATAATATGGAATATTCATACAAAATATTGCAAAAGTTCTCTAATACTAAATATATTTTGTGACCTGATAAAGTATGAGTGGAACAGAACCCCAAGCCTACGAGAACCCAGCTTTGTTTTGGCAACTAATGTAAAGAGTCCCAAAGAAAACTTTGGTTCTCTGGAAGAAGCTTCTACCATCAACTGAGAAAGACTTAGGTTGGTTTCAGGGACCTAAAATCGTATTACATCTTTAGCGTTTTTCTGTTGACTATAGGAGTCCAGGCCAATTTGAAGACAGACTTGGGTCTCCTCCATCCCTTTCTGAAGCAATAAGAATGAGAACTGAGCACAATTGTTAGCACCAGTTCTACAGGGCTGACAAGCCTGTGGATGAGATAAGCATGTCACCCTACTGTGGTCTTTTTCAATATATCCAACATCCAGATCACCTAGAAGCCTAAACTCCTCCTAGGCGCAATTAAAGACAGCAGTGAGTGCAGAGAGATGACTTAAATGAGCACAGCCATAGGAGTCAGCTAAGTAAAGGACCCTGGGGTACCAGGACTCTACTTTGAGGCCAGCAAACAAATGTAATCTCATTGGTACAGTAGCATCTCTGGTCACTGTGAATGTACGAGGCTTTGCCTCTATGGCTGAGCTACAAGAAAATGGTTGAGAGTAGTTTGGACACAGACCTAGACCTCTGTCTCTGCTTTCTGTTGTTCGATCCCAAAAAAACAGGTGGACTCAGTCGGATGAATCACAACAGGGGACTCCACCCTCTCAGGAGTTAACAGTGCTGCCTAGAGGGCTGTGTTTCCTTTTATTAAGGTTTAACAAAGCTCAGGGTCAGGTTAAAGGACATCAAAAAGCCTAAAATAAGATTAAAGCATAACATAGGAACAGAGCTAACATAAAGAACAGGTGGTTGGGTAACATAAGATTCAACATATACTGATTGTTATCATTGTAATACTAGCAGGCAGGTCTGCAAAGACTCCATGAGACAAGGAGCAGTAGACCCCCTAGACTTTGCCCCTCAGGGTCCCTGATAATTCCGGGAACTCTGTCTGCAGAGCCCCTCAGATTAAAATCTGTACCTCAAGTCACAAAGAGCTCTGCAGCTACATTTAAGTAGATAAGGAGGTCACATCCTGTATGCATCTCTAACAGATTTTACACTCATTAGTTACATTTGTTTATGTGTTATGTGCCACTGAATGTGTTAGAGCCATCATAAATGTATTTTGCCTTTCACTTTTGCATATGAAGAGAGAAAGCTGTAGCCGGCCATATGATTGTGGCGTCTGATCCCCTTAGATCTCAGAAGCTAAGCAGAGTTGGGCCTGGTTAGTACCTGGATGGGAGATTATGTGGGGGCACCAGATGCTGTAGGCTTAGGAGAAAGATCTGGCAGCCCACTCCCAAAACACAAATAGCCATTGAAAACCCTATGAATAGCAGAGAAGCACTGACAATAGTGTTTCATCTGTTGTGTGTATGTACGGTCGCTATGAGCCGGACACCAACTTGAGGGCACCTAACGGCAAGGGAGAAAACTAAAATAGGATATCAGGTTTAAAAAGTATAAACAAAGTAAATTGTATTTTCTACAGGACTTTATTTTTAGTGAAGGACAATTTGTAGCTCCTATGGATGCCCAACAACAATGGGTACAAAACAGCTATTTGTTGAATGTAGTAGAATAAAAGCATGCTTGGTGAGTACTGTGGAGTTTTCACTATACTTAATAGATATGATATAATTTAATGTCATCTCCTGATTTATTTTTTATAGCTCTTAGTTTTAAAAAATATCATATTTTCTTCCCCTATATTCCTCAGGCACCATGATGGTTTATATGCTGTAGGTATCACTACTCATTTCAGCATGATTGTTTGCACTCTGGGAAAAATTGGCAACAGTATCTCTAATTTTCAGAGATTCTGAACCTAACACATATATCACTGCAGCATGTCATAAGAAGGGAAAAATAGAAGGGAAATCTTAAAGAAGTGACAAGAGCTGTTTCAGTGTGATAGAGTACCAAGATGTAAGAGTTTAGTATTTTTCTAGGTAATTAGTTGTAACAGTTGACCTCTATGGAATGTATAATATGTTAGACACCATTCCAGGTGATGGAGTTATAGCACTGAACAAAATAGCCAAGTTTTCCATTACCATAGCTCTCACATCCCAACGGGGAAAATAGACAATCAATAAATAAGCAATTGTTTAGTACCAGGTGGTTATAAGAGTTAAGGAGATTGGAGTAACAGAATCAAGAGTGACTTGTGATGATACTATGAGGTTTCCTATAAATAGTGCAGTCAGGGAGGTCTTCTCTGAGGTGGTGATATTTGATTAGAGCATTAAAAGAAGTGAGGGAGCAAGCCTGTGACTATTGGTAGAAGAGGTTCATGTACTTCAGAGAACAGAAAGTGCTCCTGACTAGGAATATGCTTGACATGTTCAGTGTCAGAGGTGACTGACAATACAAAGAATGACTCTAAACAGAGGATGAAACAGTAGAGAGGAGTCACATCCTGTAAACCACTTAAGTCAGGGTACAAACTTTCAATTGTATTCCAAAACTAATGAGAAGACAATAGAGGTCTTTGAACAGAAAAGTGATGTAATCCATTTTACTTTTATAATTTTGCTGAGATGTATTATTGACATGTTATAAGTTGCAAATTGTTAAAGTGTAAAACATGTTAAAATTTGATATACGTATACACCAGCAAAACCATTACTATCGCCAGTATAATGCACATGTCCTTCCCCCAAAAGGCTTCTTCATATGCCTATACAATTACTACATCCTGCCCCACACTCCCAGCCTCATCTCCAGACGACACTGATTTGCTAACTGTAGAGTAGTTTCCATGTTCTAAGATTTGAACATTCCATTCCAGAATTGGGATATTACAAAAAGGATGTGCTTTTATTTTTTTTACCTAGTCTTTTTGCTCATAATGATTATTTTGAGAATCATGCATGTCATTCTATGGATGAGTAGCTCCTTTTTTACTGCTGAATAGGATTCCAGTGTATACATATATATCTTATAGTTTGTTCATTCCTTCCTCTGTTGAAGGACATTTAGGCTGTTTACAGTTCTTTTGCTATTATAAAGAAGGCCACAGTGAAAATTGACATTCAAATCTGTCTGAACATACACTAATTTCTCCTGAGTAAACAGCTAAGAGGACAATAACTGTGACCTATGGTAGATGTACATTTAACTTTTTAAGAAATTGCTAAGCCACTTTCCAAAGTGGTTGTACTTTTATACATTCCTATCAACAGTGTATTATTTCTCCATATCCCGCCAACACTTGTAATGGTCAGGACTTTTTTTTTTTTTTTTGTATTCTTGTTTGTAGTTTAGCCTTACTAATGGGAATGTAGAGTTATCTCACTGTGGCTTTTCTAGTGATGCTGGGCATCTTTGTATGTGAATATTTGCCATCTGTATATCTTTGCTGTAAATACTGTTCAAATATCTGTACATTTTAAATTAGAACTGTTTAGTCTCTATTATCTAATTGATAAGTAATAGTTGTATATATTTATGAGTGATCTTCTATACATGTATACATTGTGTAATATTCAAATCAGGGTAAGCATAGGTATCTCAAACTTCTTTTTCCTAACTGTAACTTAGTTGTTGTTGTTAGGTGCCATCAAGTCATGTCTGATTCATAGCAACCCTCACAGGGTTTTCAATGGCTGATTGTTTCAGGATTGCCTTGGGAGTGGATTGCCACATCCTTCTCCCATTTCTGAGGTGCTGGGAATAGAACCTGGTCTCAGAGACTGCAGAGTGGTGCTCTACCAACTGAGCTAAATCCCAGCCCTAACTGTAACTTCATACCCATTGGCTACTCTTTTCCAATTATCCCTTCTCCCTACTCTCCCTAGCCTCTGGTAACTACTGTTCCATTCTCAATTTCTATAAGATCAAGGTTTAATATTCCATATATACATGAGATTATGTGGTCTTTTTCTCTGTGTCTGACTTATTTTACTTAACATAACATCCTCTCCAATCATCAGTGTCACCACAGATGATGGGATTTCATTCTTTTCTGTGGCTGACTAGCATCCCATTCTGTTTGTCCACTCATCAGTTGTTTCCATTTCTTGGCTGCTGTGAACGGCACTGCAATGCTCACAACGTTGTAGAGGAGGACAGATGTCTCCCCTACATCTGGTTTCATTTCCTTTGGACACTGGGATGGCTGGATCATTTGGTAGTTCTACTTTTAAGTTTCTTGAGGAAACTTCATACTCATTTTCATAATGGTTGGGCTAATTTACATTCCTACCAATGTCTACAAGTGTTCTCTTTTCTCTATATCCTCACCAACACTTTGTGTCTCTTATTTTTCCATAATAGTCATTCTTACTGGAGTGATGTGATATCTCACTGTGGTTTTGATTCTCATTTCCCTGTAACTAATGGCACTGAGCATTTTGTTTCATATACCTGTTACCCATTCGTATGTCTTCTTTTGAGAAATATCTATTTAGGTTTATTGACAAGTTGTAATGAGTTATTTGTTTTTTAAAAAATTTTGCTTACTGAGTTAGGTTTTTATATAGTTTAGATACTAAGCCTTTATCAGATGTATACTTTACAAATATTTTCTTTCATTCTGTAAGTTTTCCCTTTCTTTTTTCCTTTGCTGTATATAAATTTTTCATTTGATGTAATGTCATTTGTTTATTGTTTTTCTTTTGTTTCCTGTGTTTTGAGAATCTTTACCAAAAGAAATCCTTGACCATTCCAATATCTTGTGACATTTCCTCCTATATTTTCACCAGGCAGTGTCATAGTCTCAGATACTGCATTCAAACTTTTAATCTGTTTGGAGCTGATTTTTGTAAATGGTGAGATAGCAATCTCATTTCTTTCTTCTGTATATGCCTATTCAGTTTTCTCACATAATTTATTGAAGAGATCTTCTTGTCTTCAATGAATATTCCTAGCACGCTTGTGGAAAACCAGCTGGCTATAGAAGTATGGGGGCTAGGATTTAGCTCAGTTGGTAAAAGTGCCACTCTGCAGTCTCAAGGTCCTGGGTTCAATTCCTATCACCACAAAAATGGGAGAAGAATGTGGCAATCCACTCCTGAGACAATCCCAAAACAATCAGCCATTGAAAACCCTGTGAGGGTCACTATAAGTCGGACATGACTCAAGGGCACCTAACAACAACAACAACATAGAAGTATGAATTTAACTGGGCGCTGTGGTACAACTGTAATCCCATCAACTCAGGAAGCTGAGGTAGGAGAATCACAAGTTCAAGATCAGAATCAGCCTGTTCAATTTAGCAAGACCTTGTCTCAAGATAAAAAACATAAAAAAGGACGGGGGGGTGGTGGGTTTCATGGGTTTCAACTCAGTAGTTGCAAGGATCTGGGTTCAGTACTCCAGTACTACAAAAAGAAAAATGTGTGTATTTATTTCTTGACAGTATATTCTGTTGCATCGGTCTATGTGTCTTTTCACACCATTTTGATTACTATAGCTTTGTAGTGTATTTTGAAGTCAGCTAGTATAATTCTTTTTTTTTTTTTTATTTCTTTCTGATAGGGATTACTTTGGTCTGGGGGAATTTTTTTCCCCCAGTTCCATAAAACTTACAGAAACTTTTTCTACTTCTGTGAAGAATGCCTTAAATATTTTGATAGGGATTACACTGAATCTGTAAATTACTTTGGGAGTATGGGCATTAAAAAAATATTGATGTTTCCAATCCATGAACACAGGATATCTTTCCAATTTTTTGTTCTCTTTAATTTCTTTCATGAATATTTTACCGTTTTCATTGGAGATATTGTTCATCTCTGGTAAATTTATTCTTAGTGTTCCTTTCTTCCCTGTGGCTATTGTAAATGGTATTACTTTCTTGATTTCTTTTTCAGAAAACTCTCTATTGGAGTATAGATATGCTACTGATTTTTGTTTGTTGGTTTTGCATCATGAACTTTACTGAATCTGTTTATTATTTCAAGTAGATTTTGTGGGACAGTTTGAGGTTTTCTGTACATACAAGATCATGTGATCTAAAAACAGTAACAAATTGATTCCTTATTTCCAATTTGGATGTCTTTTATTACTTTCCCTTCTCTGATTGCTCTGACTAGGACTTCCAATACTATGTCGAATAAAAGTGAGAAAAAAGCACTTGAAAACATTTGTATTTTATTGTTCCACACCATAGAGAGAATGCTTTTAGCTTTGCCTCGTTCTGTTTGATGTTATCTGTGAGCTTGATATCTGTTGTTGTTGTTGTTGTTAGGTGCTGTTGAGTTGGTATCTGACTCATAGCGACCCTCAGAGGGTTTTCAATGGCAGACTTTTTCGGGATTGCCTTGGGAGTGGATTGCCAGGTCCTTCTCCCATTTTTGCAGTGCTGGCAAAGAACTCAGGACCTCAGAGACTGCAGCGCAGTGCTCTACTCACTGAGCTAAATCCCAGCAGGGTTTCCAATGGCTGACTTTTTCGGGATTGCCTTGGGAGTGGATTGCCAGGCCCTTCTCCCATTTTTGCAGTGCTGGGAAAGAACTCAGGACCTCAGAGACTGCAGCGCAGCGCTCTACCAACTGAGCTAAATCCCAGCCCCTTGATATCTGTAGCCTTTATTATTTTGAGGTATGTTCCTTCCACACCTAATTTTTCAGAGTTCCTATCATTATGAGATATTGAATTTTATGAATTTTTTGCACCTATTGAGATAATCGTAATTTTTGTTCTTCATTCTGTAAATTTAGTTTTTCGCATTTATTGATGTGTTGATGTTGAAACATCCTTGCATCCCCAGGATTGATCCCACTTGATCATGGTAAATAATCTCTTTGATGTGCTGTTAGAGTCAGTTTGCTAGTATTTTGTTTGTGATTTTTACATCTACATTTATCAAGATATCATCTATATTTATCAGGATAGTTTTCTTTTCCTTTCATTATTGTTATAGCCATGTCTAATTTTAGTATCAAGGTGGAAAAATCCTGTTCAATTTTTTTGGAAAGTTTGAAGTTAGGAAAGAATTAATGTTACTTCTCTAAATGTTTGACTGAATTCGGCAGTGATGCCATCAAGTCCTAGGCTTTTCTTTGTTTGGTAGACATTTTATTGCTGATTCAATCTCTTTCTTCATTATTATCTGTTTTGATCTGTTTAGGCTTTCTGTGTTTTCTGTGTTCAAACTTGGTAGGTTATGTGTCTAGACATTTATCCACATCTACATTTTCCAATTTGTGACAAGAATGATTTATTTATGTTGGTATAGGCTTTTGTAGGGTGGTATGAGTGCAAATATGGAATGTGTGGAAAACACATTTATTCCCTCATTTTTATTTGAAGACAGAGTAGCAGCTCTTATGAAACTAAACATACTTTTATCATCTGATCCAGGAATCATGCTCCTTCGTGTGTACACAAATGAGTTGAAAATATATGTCCTAACAAAAACCTGTGGGAGAACAGCCTAGCAATCCACTCCCAAGGCAATCCCGAAACAGTCAGCCATTGAAAACCCTATGAGGGTCGCTATGAGTCAGATACTGACTCGACAGCACCTAACAACAACAACAACAACAACAAAAAAAAAACCTGAATAATATTTTCCCTACAGCATACTTAGAAACAACCAAGATGTCCTTCCACAGGTGAATGGATGAATAAACTGTGGTGCTTCTAGACAATGGAATATTTTTATCACCTAAGAAATGAGCTATGAAGCCATGAATAGACATGAAGGAAGCTTCAATGCATATTACTACACGAGAGAAGCAAATCTGCAAAAAGTACATATTCTATGATTCCAACTATGTGGCATTCTAGTAAAGGCAAAATTATGGAAACCAAAAGTCACTAGGAGAGTAGAGGCAAAGATGAATACGTGGAGCGTAGAGGATTTTTAGGGACATGAAACAATATTTTCTGATTGTGAAACTAGGGATACATATCATAATATATTTGCTCAAATCTGTAGAATGTATATCATGAGTGAACTATAAAGTAATTTATAGACTTGGGTGATAATGATGTTTCAGTATGTATTCTTCAATTGTAACAAATGGTACAGGATTTTGATAATGGAGGGCTCTTGCTGTGTGTGGGCTGGGGCATACAGGAAATCTATATACCTTCTACTTGGAAACCTTATGAATAGCCGAGATGCACTGACAATAGTGCTGGGCATGGCACAGTGTCAGGGTCTGTTTCATTCTGTTGTATGTAGGGTCAATATGAGTCAGACCCAAACTGACAGCACCTAACAACAACAGTTTTTCTGAGAGCCTAAAAATGCTCTCAGACTAAAGACTATATAAAAAGAAATAAATGAAAAAGACAAATAATAGCCTATATTTCTCAATTTGTTTTTTACATTTTACATTATTAAAAATCGTTTGAAGCCACAAAAATAAAATGAAATGATGTCCTATTAAACATGATTATTTAATAAAAATGAGAATTAATGCCCATATTAACTATATGTTAGTCTAAAAACATTGCAAGAAGCACATAATTTTTTCAAAACAAGTACTTAATGCTAAGTACTATTATTGTTTATCTTTTACAATTGCAGGAAAAGGTACAGACAGATTAAGTAAGTTTCCCAAGACTGCAAAGCCAATCAATAAGTGATAGAGCCAAAATTCAAGTGTGGGGCTGTCTGATGAGATTTTGTGCCCTTACATGTTATATTATCCTGCCTTACAGCCATAGACTAGGCAAGTTAGAGGATTTAGTTTAAAATTAATTTTAAGCACTTTTATCAAATGTAGAATATATTATTTATTATTACTTATTATTCCCTTTCTTTTAGCATACTTTTTCTTGTCTATATTTTCTTCTTTTTGCCACTGTTTTAGTCATTCATTTTAAAAATACTTGAAATGTAAAATTCTCAGTAAAATAAATGAATATGATGTTACATCACTCTAGAATATTTGAGGGTTTTAGTGATGTTATAAATGGACATATATTATTAACTTAAAAGGTTTATCCTGGGCCAGGCACAGTGGTGCACGCCTATAATCCCAGTGGCTCGGGAGGCAGAGGCAGGAGGATTGCAAGTTCAAGACCAGAGGCAGTCTGCATAATTTAGCGAGACCCTGTCTCAAAAAGTAAAAAAATGGGCTGGGAATGCACCTCAGTGGTCCAGCACTTGCAAAACATGCAAGCGGGATGGGTTCAACCCTTAGTACATAAATAAATAAATAAATAAATAAATAAATAAATAAATGGCTTATCCTAATGTGACTGTTTACCTCTTGAAAAGATGTGATACTTTGCTCATTTGGAGTGGCTAAGGATTGAATCTTTCTAAATCTGTAATAGTTTGTGGACTCAGACTTGCTGTTCCACAGTCAACTCTAGTTAGACCATTCTATGCACTTTTTGACTGTTAGGTGATGGTTTTATGCCACAGTCCGTGCCGCAGCCTAAGGATCCAGGGTTTCCCAAAGGCGGGTGAGGAGTCGGCAGCGGTGGGTAACAGAAACACAACAACTCAGAGGCAATGTGGATCTGTTCCGTTTATTGTTTGGATAGCTCATTTTTTATACAGTCTTTTTAGGCTTAGGTCATGCAAGTAGTAAGAATATGTGCAGTTTTACACACACCTGGCAGTCATAATAGCAGTGGAGGGTCAGGCTGACCAGAACAACAGCAGCCTTTACTTTTTTTCTCTAGCTGGGAACCAAAGTCTGCCTTAGATAAGCACCTCTCTGTGTTAAAATTGTCAAGGAGGCTTTTGTACCATGGGAACAGGCCTGTGTATTCTTTTGATTGTTTTATATTTTCTCTATAAACCTTAGCTATCATAGGTGGGGCCACTTTAGTCCAAGTAGGGGCTAACAACTCAGCCTGTTGCAGCTGAAGCATAAATCACTTAATGTTTGAGTTCCAGGGTGGAAGTTGCTGGTCAGCTTTAACTAAAATATTGTCCACATAACCTTTACAATTGGAGGTCATTACTTCCTAACTCATTTACAAATTCCCTCAGTCGTGTCATTCTGTCACCATTTGTTTCATTAGAGTTTAATACAATATTAGTTATGAGTATTAGTCCTAAACATAAAGTAATCATAATAATTAGAAGCAGTAATCCTATTCCTAGAAAGCAAAAAGCACATTTTTCTTTTCTTAATCCCCATCCATTTCTTGGAAGATGAGTTCCTTGAACCTCTCTTCCCCATATCCAGACCTTGTCAGACAATATAGTTAGAAATGGCTGTGGCAGTTTTATACACATGGATGCCCTGACCCCTGTCAGCTACCCATATGTGATCTTCCCACTAATCCTCAATCCACCAGTTCTGAGCATGGAACTAACAAAAATAAGTCAACACCCCTGCAAAAACAAATGGATCAGCATGTGCCTTGGACTTCTATACAAAAGCTGTTTTTGTTTTGTTGTTCGGTACCATCAAGTTGGGTCGAACCCTCATAGGGTTTTCAATGACTGATTGCTTTGGGAGTGGATTGCCATGTCCTTCTCCCATTTTTGTGGTGTTGAGAATTGAACCAGGGTCCCCAGAGAGTGTAGTGCCGCACTCTACCAACTGAGCCAAACCCCAGCCCCTATACAAAAGCAAGATACTAATAATCCGTTAGCATGATTAATTCCCTGAATGGGTTTATAAATTAAGCTTCTGCTTCCATTTATATAGACTAGTGGATTCTTATTATTTGCAAATTACTTGATTCTATTTTGACTATCATTTAATTCCATCTAACATTGTTGTTTTGTTGTTTGGTGTCATCAAGTTGTGTCTGACTCATAGGGTTTTCAATGGCTGATGAAATAGTCAATGTAATTATCTACAAGGGCCATAAAATGATTCTTACCTATTACTAAAAAAGGCAATTGAAAGTTACTCTGTAAAAACACACATTATAAAATTGTATACCTTGTTCTCTGAAACAAATAAAAAATGTGAGGACTAGAGCCAAATAATTGTCCACATTGGATCCTTGAGGTTTTCTGTTGTTTAAATAAATTAAATCACATTTACCAAACTTGAGAGGCCTCCCACAACCTGCTGTTGAGTAAAGAGTCATATTAAAAATTCACATTTGTTCTTCTGTAAAGACTTTAAGAAAACTAGTTACATAAGCACAGGAATCTTCCTGGTGATAAGCAATAGTTTACTAACACGTCTATATTTTAAACTAGCAATATTTTGATGACAGTACATATCTATCTTGTATACTGTGATGAAAACTCTGTACGTGGCATTTTTTATGTTTGTCAAAAATTCTAGAAACTAAATTGTTCCCCTCACTATGTCATTATAACTGGAGATCTAGGAAGTGCTGACTTTTATTCATTCCATGGAGTCTTGTTAGAAAAATTCATTAATTCTTTTAAATCTGCCTATGATCAAATGTCTTAATGTCTTTTGAACTTTTGATATTGAAGTAAAGCATTTTCAATGGATATGCCAGTCCTTATATTATTATACTTTATCCCTAGAGATTATTTCTATTATGAAAAATTCAAATGTCTTTAATAAATAGCGATTAACTCTTATTCTTTTCTGTTCACGTATGTACATGTCTTAGATCTCAGTGATTCCCTCTCAGATTAACATTCAATTCCTTTAGGTTCCTACATCTGGATATTTGAAATCAAAGAAATGTTTTATAAGTTGAAAAGCTCAAATATATAAACTGTAATACTTTTACTGAAGAAGAGTCAATTAACACAGATGCAATATAGCTTATAATTATATGTGAAGTCCAAAATATAATATACTAGGACCAAAATCAATCTAATGTTGCTTGGTATTTGTGATTTAATTTAATTTGATTTTCTGCAGTTTTAGGGAGCTTGAAACCACAGTTGGCGCTAGGCAAGTGTTCTACCACTGAGGTGCACTCCCAGCCCTTTGTTGTTGTTGTTGTTGTTGTTGTTGTTGTTATTATCATTATTTTTGAGACAGGATCCTGCAACTTAGCTCAGGCTCCTTCTGGCCTCTAACTTGCCATCCTGCCTCAGTCACTGGGGTTACAGGCCTGCACCGTGGTACCTGCCTTTGTGAATATATTTGAACTATATGGGCCTGGCAATCCACTCCCAAGGCAATCCCAAAACAGTCAGCCATTGAAAACCCTGTGAGGGTCGCTATGAGTCAGATACTGACTTGACGGCACCTAACAACAACATATTTTACAAACAAGTGGGATTTTATTTTTATTTTAAATACAATAAAAAGCATAGTTGATTACTCATAAATAATATATAAATTATTGTCACATACTTTCTATATATTATTTTTTTGTGATACTGGGGTTGAACCTAAGGCCTCACATTTGCATGCTTTCCAAGTGCTGGACCACTGAGCTGCACCCCCAGCCCATTTTTTTTTCTTTTCGAGACAAGGTCTTGTTAAATTACACAGACTGCCTCTGGTCTTGAACTTGTGATCCTCCTGCCTCTGCCTCCAGAGTTACTGGGGCTATATATTATTTTTAAGAATGACCATTCTAATATCTATCTGAAATAAATGTACAGAATTATCAAATTGTTGTTGTTAGGTGCCATAGAATTGATGTCTGACTCATAGTGACCCTATGTATTACAGAGTGAAACACTATTATCAGTACTTCTCTGCTATTCATAGGGTTTTCAATGGCTGATTGTTTTTTGAGAGTGGGCTGCAGGGTCCTTCTCCCAAGCCTATAGCACCTGGTATTCCCAGGCTGTCTCTCGTTCAAGTATTAAACGGGCCTGACCCTGCTTAGCTTCCAAGATCTGACGGGATCGGATGTCTCAGTGGTATGGCTGCAGGCAATCTGAAATAAACATATAGAATTATCAAATAGTTATGTTTAATTTGTTAAGCATCTGTGGTGTTCCAGATTTTGTGTTGGATTTTAAAAAATAAAAATGTGACTTAAATGTAATTCCTTTCCTTGAAAAACACTATCAAATAACAGTAGTAAAATAATATGTGTAAACTAAATCAATTTCATTAGCAGTAATAGCTATTTGGGCTGGGATTTAGCTCAGTGGTAGAGCACTGCGCTGCAGTCTCTGAGGTCCCAAGTGCAATTCTCAGCACCGCAAAAATGGGAGAAGGACCTGGCAATCCACTCCCAAGGCAATGCAAAACAGCCATTGACAACCCTATGAGGGTCGCTATGAGTCAGATACCCACTCGATGGCACCTAACAACAACAACAACAATAGCTATTTATGGACAACAAGTCTCTAGAACTTTTATCTAAAAGAAGTTTGTGGATATCAATATAGTTAGAATTGGAGGTTAAAATAGTTCTATAAAAATTTGGTTCGCAAAGCAAGCAGTGTTTTTAGTTACATTATGTATTTATTTGAGATGGTTTCTGTGTATAGTGGAAAATTGAAAAGTTCTAGAGGTTGAGTAATTAAAACCTTCCATTTTCAGTACATTTCATGTGATTAACACTCTGTTGAGAAGTATGCTTGAAATCCTACTGAGCCTTATACTTACCTAATTATTAAAAAATAAATGAAAGAATAACATGAAACACTGAAAAGTGAAGTTACTGGCCCAAGGTCACACAGTTTATGAGTGGTGTGATCTAGAAGTTGGACCAGGTTTGGGGGCTAGGGTTTAGCTAGGTTGGTAGAGTGCTGCCCTTTGTACTCTGAGGCACTGGGTTCAATCCCTAGCATTGCAAAAATGGGAGAAGAATCTGGCAATCTACTCCCGAAACAAATCAGCCATCAAAAACCCTATGAATAGCAGAGAAGCACTGACATAGTGGCATGTGGGGCTCCTCCAGCCAGGAACGAAACCCCGCACAAAGTGACCCGCTGAGCTTCTTGAGTGCCAGACTGAGACAGTGATGGAAGCACACCACTCCGGGAGACTGATGGCAGTAGCTTTTTTTATTCTTCTCTGGGGGCAGATGATAGCTCTCTGCTCTAGATGTTAATAGCTCTTTAGATGGTTACAGCTCTTTAGGTGCTACAGCTCTTTTCTCTCTGGCTCCCGCTCCCCAGCATTAGCAGTTCTGCTCAGCTCAGCTCTGCACATCAGCTCTCCAAGCTCTTGCATACATTGGTTAGCCAAAAAGAAGTTAGGGTGTTTTCGATAACCAATCAGGGATGCTAGGGGACTGACCAATCAGGAGGCATGGGGTTATTAGGTCATAACCTATCAGTTGACTATTCAAATGAGGTGATAGGGAGTACCCTATCAGATGGCTAGTGAGTGGAGGAGGGATACACCTTGGCTACATCCACAGGGGGCCATCCTGTCTCAGCCTCTTGACCTCAACCCTGTAAGCTCAAACTGGGTGTGGCACAGCAAGCATTTTCGGGGCCATCTTGCCCTGATCTCATGGGCTCAAGCCAGGTGTGCCAATGGCGAGCCATTATCCGAGTTCTGGGCAATCCTTAGGCCTTGAGGTGAGCTAGATAAGCCTTGAGCCAAGCAGACTCAGAGTCATGCCTTTCCCTTCCTCTCCAGGCCTATACCTACAATGGCAGGCATGGCACAGTGTTGGGTAATGTTTTGTTCTGTTGTGTATAGGGTTGCTATGAGTCAGATCTGACTCCACAGGACCTAAACAACATTTGACTGCAAACATATTCTTATATTTATTTATTGTTAATACTATGCCCATTATGTATTTACAATTGGACATGTCATTTGGCAGCCCATAAAATCATTTCTTCATACCTCTTTATGGTATACAGCTATTTCATCATAGTTTTCCAGAAAATGTTACCAATTTCTTATAGTTCAAATATGAAATGTCCCCTACTGGCCTATGTGTTGAAGAGTATGTCCCCAGGTGATGGTGCTATTTTGGGAAGTACTAGAAACTTTAGGAGGTAGGGCATGGCTGCAGGAAGTGGGTTACTGGGGCCACTCTTTGGGCTAGATCCTTCCCTGGTCCCTTCCTGCATCTTTCTCCTTGCTTCCTGGCCAGGAGATGAACTGCATCTGCCCCATGTTCCTGCACCCATGATATACTGCCTCACCCCAGAGCCAAGTGACCAGGAGGTGAAACTGTGGGCTGAAGTAAATATTTCTTCCTCTTAACTTGTTCTTCAGACATTTGTCACAGCAAAGAGAAAAGTAACTAATACACAGCTTGTTAAGCCTTTGTACATGGGTCCAAAGTCTCCCAAGGATACTGGTATTGGATATCATTCGGAGAAAATGAAGTAGACCTCCCATTCCACATGGCTATGATCCAATTAGAATCAGTTTCATGCTTCTCTCACTATCTATAGGTGAGATTTGAAGGGGTACTTTTCATTTTGTGAAGAAATAACTTATACTTCTTTAACTTTTTCTAATTTAAAAACGTATTTACAGCTTCTGTTTCTAACAGACTGCTTTTCTAATGTAATGAGATACTGTACATTGTTAAGACAAAAGGTTCACATAAAATATAACATTATGCAACCATTTTAAGGTCATTTCTTTCCACACTAAACTCATTATCCTCATTTCTTATTTAATTCTTACAACAACATCAAGGTGACTGTGTCATCAGCATCCTACAGATGTACAAACAGAAGTTGCAAGTGGGTAGATAATTTGCCAAGATCACACCATGAGTAGGGAGTTGGGATTTAAACCCAGGCATTCTGGAAAATGTGCTATTTATGAGCTATAAAATTATATTAAAAAATAACCTTCTAGTGCCATTTCTATTCTTCTCCTAGATCTAGAAGAGTGAATATGTGAAAAAATTAAGTTTGATGTTTGTGTAGGTTCCTAAGAGGTCACTCATTTCCCTGCCCTCTACCAGTTGCCTAATAATTAATCTAATAGCAATGGACAAGAATTCTAAAGCCCTTGTCTAAAATATGAGTTAAAATTTGTTTTTAAAAGAAGCATAAGAAGAGAATATAGCAATTGAGAGAGAAAAAAAGATAAATATAGAGAGTATGCCAAAGCTGCTTTGGAAACAAGAGGATTAATAATTTGGATGTGTTTTTTTTTCATGCATGCATGATATTCTCATTCATGAAAACCTAAGACTGATTTTCAGGCTTTCTACAAGATTCCATGAAATATTGCCTTAAGCATTCTGACTCTAGCTGGAGTTGTGCCTCCGTGGTAAAGGGCTTGCCCAGTGTGCACAGGGCCTGGATTTCATCCTTACCACTACAAAGAAAAGAAGAGAAAGGAAGGGAAGGGAAGGGAAGAGAAAGGGGAGGGGAAAGGGAAGGAAGGGAAAGGAAGTAGAGGGAAGAGAGGAGAAAAGAAAGGAAAGGAAAAGGGGAAGAGAAAAGAAAGGAAGACATTGTGACTCCAGACTTCCTTGTGGGCCAGTATTATTATATAACACGGAATTGTCAAAAATGTCACATCAGTAAATCACAGTGAAAGCAAGGCCTGAAATATGGCAACATTGGCTCTTCTAGGGATATGTTCTGATCCATAGCTAAGTCACTGTCTATTTGTTCAACTAGGAAAATCTCATATGAAACCTCAACTATTTTGCAGAAGTAGAATGTATATACCCAAGAATCAAATGTTATGTTATCTTTTGGTTGGGCACTGAGGCTCATTCCTGTAATACCAGCAACTAAGGAGGCTGAGAGAGGAGAATCCCAAGTCACAGCGAGAGGCAGCTTAGCAAAATCCTGTTTCAAAATTAAAAAAAAAAAAAATTAAAAACGGGGAGCTAGTGTTGCAGCTTAACAGTACAGAACTTGCCTAGCAAGTGTGAGGCCCTGAGTTCAACCCACCCCAGTACTGCAAAAAAGATTATATTATTTCTTTACATATGAATGACAGAGGAGAGAATAAGAGTTGAATCATATAGTGAGGGATGAGAATAGAAGTCAGGCACTGTGTGTGTTTGAGTGTGCCATTGAAGTTTTAGAAATTTTTAATACAATTCCAAAATTTAGTAAATATCGTATCTTGCAACAGCATAGAAGATGAAAAATGCTATTGAAAACATCCTCCTATGCCCCAGAATTTAAATAGTTGATGTATAATCTGTGGACTCTTTTACAAACATGTCCCCAATCTTAATTTAAACCTGTAGGAAAAAAAATACAGCCCTTATACCAAGAGTGCTTTGAAGGCTACTCAACATATTTTCAAGTAGCTGTGGACTTGGGCTTGATAAAATATGGCCATATCTTCATAGTAAACTTCTAAGATTCTAGATAAAAATAGCTAATAATAATAATAATAATGTGGCTACACAAAAATACTTTTATCTATCAATTCCAATTTGGATGATTTGGAGAGAGTTAATAGTACGTTTACAGTGAGTATGGGTAGGGTATACAGAAAATACAGAGAGTAGTTCAGGATCCCCTTAGTAGAAGCAGTGGGCAGTTACCACTGTCTTGACAAAGCAAGAAGGAGCATTTTCCAGGAAGCAGGGACAAAGGCTACTTGACAATTCTGAGACCACAATTGTCATTCTGTCAATTATGAGACTGAAGGACACAGCCAACTTGTAGTTATGCCTCAAGAAGAGGATAATTATTTTCTACCCTTATAGTCGCCTACTGGGGCTGTGTATTGATAGAATGAAGTAGAAGCCAAAAGTCACAGAGCCTGTGATGAGATCAATCTAGTTGTGTCTCCTGGGTACAGAGCACTGTGGGAAAGAGTGGGGTGTGGTTCTGAAGGCATGGAGGAATGGGTGATGTCTAGCGTGCCTCTGAAGATAGCACTTGAAATTGAAATGAACATATGATATCTTTAATTGCTAATGAAACTCTGGGATCCTCAGAAAAAGTGAAGAACCTACAACTCAGGGAAATGTTATGCATTTACAGGAAAAAGTCAATTAATAAGGAATGGATCTCTCTCTCTCTCTCTCTCTCTCTCTCTCTCTCTCTCTCTCTATATATATATATATATATATATGCTGGCCTGTAACTACATAGTGAGTTACAGGCCAGCATAGGTTACTGTGAGACGAGGGGGGGTGGGGAATAAAAGCACTTGAAAGAGAGACAGGAAGAGAGAAAGTGAGTGTCTCACTATAACCTATGCTGGTCTGTAACTTACTAGGTAGTCCAGGCTGGCCTCACATTCTTGATCCTCCTGCCTCAGCCTCCTGAGTGCTGAGATTATAAGCATGTGCTATCACACCCTGCTGTATTTTGCTTTTTTCTTTTTTTGAAAAATAAAACATTTTAAAAAGAGGAAAATGTTGGTAGAGTTCTCTTTGGGTGATCTTAAGCAAACTTATCTAATTCATTTTTTCATGACTGCATAATGTCCCATAATGTGGCTCTACTATAACTGATATAATTATTTTTCTATTAATGAGCATTATTTACTGTATTAGGAGAGAGAAACAACATCTCTCTTTTAATGAAAAGAATTTAACTAAAGTTTTATTGTTGTTGTTGTTACATGCCCTCGAGTCAAGTCCGACTCATAGCGACCCTATCTACAGCAGAATGAAACACTCCCAAATCTGTTCCAGGCACACGATCTTATTTATGTTTAAGCCCATTGTTGCAGACACTGTGTCAATCCATCTGGAGGAGGGTTTTCCTTTTTTTCATTGACTTGCCACTCTCCCAAACATGACATCTTTCTCCAGGGATTGGTCTCTCCTGACTACATGTCCAAAATATGTAAGACGCAGTCTAGCCATCCTTGCTTCCAAGGAGCACTGTGGTTGCACTTCTTCTAGGACAAATCTGTTGATTCTTTTGGCAGTCCATGGTATATTCAATAATTGTCTGCAGCACCATAATTCAAAAGTATCAATTCTTCTCCTGTCTTCTTTGTTCAATGTCCAGCTTTCACAACCATATGTGACTGAAAATACCATGGTGTGTGTCAGGTGCACCTTCGTCTTCAATGTGATATTGTTACTTTTCAATACTTTAAAGAGATCTTTTGCCCCAGCTTTTCACAGAACAATGCGTCTTTTGATTTCTTGACTGCTGCTTCCACAGGAGTTGATTATAAAGCCAAGCAAAGCAAAATCTTGGACAACCTCAATCTTTTCTCCATTTATTGTGAGATTGCATACTGACCACTCATAAGGATTTTTGTTTTATTGCTGTTCAGTCACAACCCATACTGAAGGCTATGATTTTTTATCTTCATCAGTAAATGTTTTAAATCCTCCTCACTTTCAGCAAGCAGAGTTGTGTCATCTGCATAACGCAGGTTGTTAATGAGTCTTCCTCCAATCCTTATGTTGCATTCTTCCTCATAAAGTCTAGCTTCTTAGATTATTTTCTCAGCAGCAGAGAAATCGAAGAGATATAGTGAAAGTATACAGCCCTAATGTACACCTTTCTCGACTTTACACCAATCAGTGTTTCCTTGTTCTATTCGAACAACTGACTCCTGGTTCATGTACAGATTCCTCATGAGTTCAGTTAGGTGTTCTGGTATTCCCATTTTCCAAAGTGTTATCCATAATTTGTTATGATCCACACAGTCAAATGCCTTTGCATAGTCAATGACACATAGACATCTTTCTGATATTCTCTGCTTTCAGCTAATATCCACCTGACATCAGCAATGATGTCCCTGGTTCCACACCCTCTTCTGAATCCCACTTGATATTCCAGTAATTCCTTGTCTATATACTGCTGCGGTCGCTTCTGAATGATCTTTAGTAGAATTTTGCTGGTGAGCGATAGTAATGATATTGTCTGATAGTTTCCACATTCATTTGGATCCCCTTTTTTGGGAATAGGCACAAATATGGATCTCTTCCAGTCAGTTGGCCAGGTAGCTGTTTTCCAAATCTGTTGGCATAAACATGTTAACGCCTCCAGTGCTGCATCTGTTTGTTGAAACATCTCTATTGGTATCCCATCAATTCCTGGAGCCTTGTGTTTCGCCAGTTCTTTCTAGGTGGCTTCCATTTCTTTCTTCAGTACCATTGGTTCCTCTTCATATGCAACCTCTTGAAATGATTGGGTCATCTACCAATTCCTTTTTGTATAACAACTCTGTGTACTCCTTCCATCTTCTTTTGATGCTTCCTGCATTGTTTAATATTTTCCCTGTAGAATCTTTCACTACTACCACTTGAGGCTTAAATTTTTCTTCACTTCCTTAAGCTTGAGAAACACAGAGCAAGTTCTCCCTTTTGGTTTTCTGCCTCCAACTCTTTGCACATGCCATTATAATATTTGTTTTTGCTTCTTGAGCTGCCTTTTGAAATCTTCTGTTTAGTTCCTTAACTTCATCATGTCTTCCTTTTACTTTAGCTGCTAGACAGCAAGTTCCAGTAATTTTGATATTTAATTTGTCCTTTTCTTTTTTTTTTCCTTGTCTTTTAAATAACTTTTTCGTTTCTTCTTGAATGATATCTTTCATGTCATGCCACAATTCATCTGGTCTCCCATCATTTGTGTCTAATGCATTAAGCTTGTTCTTGAGGTGGTCTCTGAACTCAGGTGGGATATACTCAAGGTCATACCTTGGCTCTTGTATACTTGTTCTAATTTTCTTCAGCTTCTGTTTGAACTTGCATGTGAGAAGTTGGTGGTCTGATCCACATTCAACAGGTGGTCTTGTTCTGACATTTGATATGGAGCTTTTCCATTATCTCTTTCCCCATAGGTAGTCAATTTGGTTCTTGTATATTCCATCTGGTGAAGCATATGTGTATAATTGCTGTTTATATTGGTGAAAAAATGTATTTGCAATAAAAATGTCATTGATCTGACAAAATTCTATCATGTGACATCCAGCATCATTTCTGTCACCAAGACCATATTTTCCAACTACTGAGCCCTCTTCTTTGTTTCCAATCTTTGCATTCCAGTAAACAATAATTATCAATACATCCTGATTGTATGTTTGATCTATTTCAGATTGCAGAAGCTGGTAGAAATCTTCCCTTTCTTCATTTGTGGCCTTAGTGGTGGGTGCTTAAATTTGAATAATAGTCATATTAACTGGCCTTCCTTGTAGACATATGGATATTATTCTATCACTGACAACATTTGATTTCAGCACAGATCTTGAGATGTCTTTTTTGATGATGAATGCAACCCCATTTCTTGTTAGTTTGCCATTTCTAGCATAGTAGACCACATTATTATCTGACTCAAAATGGCCTATGCCAGTCCACTTTAGCTCACTGATGCCTAGAATGTCAATGTTTATGTGCTCCATTTCTCTTTTAAAGATTTCTTATTTTCCTAGATTCATACTACACACATTCCACATTCCAATTATTAATGGATGTTTATAGTTGTTTCTCCTCAGCACACAAGCCCCCATGGTGCAGCAAACTGACAGACATGTGAGGGAAAATTTAATTAGTGACTGCAAGATATCATTTACTAGGTAAAAGGTAGGGAAAGTATAAAAAAAGGAAAGTAATCCAAAGGTAGGAATTTCTGAAAGCATCCCTCCTCCCTAGGTCTGGGTGTACAAAAGAAAGAAATTAGAATTATTAGAAGCTTGTAGGAGGGGTCCCATGGAACTGAAACTCAGACTTCTCAGGAGAGAGCCAGTCATGTGGTGATGGTGTCTCTACAAAGTGAAATGAGCCTGTTTCTGTGGATGTGAGGAAAGGTTTACCCTGTATTTAGCTGCTGCCTCAGGAGGAAGCTGTACCTCCCATGGTGAAGCGGCACAAGAAGCAGAAAAGCATCCCATAGGCAGCAAAGGGATGGAGCAAATGCTGTTTTCCTTTTCTAGCCTTGCAGTTAACAGAATTTATTAGGGAGCCAGATTACAAAACATTTTGAGGTTTGCAGAGTCCCACCCACAAAACAAAATTTAGGAAGGTGGGTTTAAACTTTCAAGAATTGACTTAAAACTAGCACATCTTTATTGCCAAGATTTTTTTTTTTCAGTTAAGAATAGAATTGTATTTAGTGTCCTTATATGCATATCCTTATTTACTAGTGCTTTTATCTCTCTGGCATAGATTCTCAAGTGAGATTACTACATAAAATGATATTTTTAATCTTATGTATTGCTGGATTTTTTCCATATAATGTTGGAAAAAACAAACTTCTATTAGCAGCTTTTGAGAATATTTTTTCTTCCTATCCCAACCAGCATCAGAGGTGATCTTAAATTTTTCCAGCATGATTAAGTATAAAGCAATGTCTTGTTATTTTAATTTAAATTTTTCTGATTGCTTATGATTTTAACAAGCTTATATTTAGTTTTTGTGAATTTCTGTTGCTACCTTTTGTTTGTTTTTTTCCTATTAGGTTTCTTTCAGGTGACTTTTTTATGACTAGATAAAATCTCTTTTTATATTATAGAAATTAAACTTTATCAATCTATGTGTTATATTGGTTTCTAATTCAGTTTTTTGTTTGTTCACTTTAATTTCTTTTTGTATTTTTCCAGACAGAATCTAATTAAATATACCAATGACTTATAACTTCTGGTTCCTGTCTTAGTTATATAGATATCCTTCATTTATTTTAATTGTTTTTATTTTTATCACTTAATGCTTTGTTCTATCAGGAGTCTGTGATTATATATTTTATGCCATAGGGGCCTTTTCCTTCCAAATGGATAGCTAGTTGTCAGACAGCATTTATTATATCAACTCTCTATGTGAACTACCAATTTTGTTATTTGTGAATTTCTTGTATCTATTTCTGGACTCCCTGTCTTGGATTACACTGATCTTTTGTTTAATTCCCTTGCCAATACCTTATTGATTTAATCACAGGGACTTTACATATATTCAATGCCTAGCATAAGAAGCCCTCATGTTTTTAAACTATTTTCTTGTGTGTTATTTTTCTGACTCTCGGGCATTGTTCCTTCAGATCATTTTATCTGTCTCTGTTCTTCCAGAAAAAAATGTTATAAATTCCATTGGAGACTTAATTGAAATACATTCCATTTATATATCAATTTCATAGGCTTTACATTTTGTAGCATCACCTTCCCATCAAATAATGGTGCTTTCATTTGTACAGACTTTGATTTGTCTTCCTCAGTAGAATTTTATAGTTTTTGCTCTCTTCTTTAATAAGTCCTATGGGAAATTCATCTATTTTGTAATTATTTTCAAAATACTTGATTTAAGAAAATATTTCTCTATCCCTCCTCTCTCTTAAGCTCATTTGCTGTTACCTTTCATTTATTATTATTTTCTTTTCAGTATATTCTTTGTATTTTATGTTCTTTAATAATCAAGGTGCCTACAGATGTAGCCCTGTGGCATCTGATCCCTTCAGATCTCGGAAGCTAAGCAGGGTCGGGCCTGGTTAGTACCTGGATGGGAGACC